>JAQOTM010000097.1:164978-223569 GCA_029168755.2 Tillandsia fasciculata | reverse complement strand
CTTCCCTCCTGGCGCCGCAGCGCCTCCTCTATAGCCTGCGAGAAGTCTCCTCCCTCCGTTGGCGGGAAGCCTCCTCCAGCCTACAGAGGTCTCCTCCTCTCGTTGGTCGGGAAGCCTCTCCTGTCGCTGATAGGCCTCCGCGTGCTGCTGTACCACGCCAATAGCTCGGCCATATTTGCTCCCATCAGTTCGCGAACATCACGCGACCATAGCCCATCCCCCGGCTCGATCCGCGTAAGACGCGTCTCCCTTCGCGGTGGCATAGCTATCTGCACACCACAAAAACATTTAGTCCAACGCTTACACTTAGGCATTTGCGGAATTGAATGCAAAAATTTAAACGATCACAAAAGGCTTCGTCAACCCAATCATGCGAAAGTAAAAAGGAATACTTTCTTCCCACCCCTAACGTTACGTTGTCGGCCGCCCACAGATCGTTAGCTGGTGGGAGTCCATTTCCCTCGATCCATTCCAAAGTCCTTCTTGGGAATCATATAACCCAATTATATACTTTCGCCAAAAGATCCACACACACTCTCGTGCCTAACCCTAAGGTCTCCCTAAGGTTTGCTAACCACCTAGGCCTATTCCTAGGCTCTGATACCACTCTTATCTGTCACGCCCCGAGACCGTCAATTTGAACAGTTCGGGCGCGCCAACAGACCCGCCAATCGGGCATGACCTGTCAAGACCCGAAAGGAACGGTTTAATCCAACAATATCAATCCAATATAGCGGAAGAGTAAGCGATCAGAGGAAAGATCTATGAATTTAAACTTTCAATCATTCAACAAGTAGTTAGAAGAAATGAAAGTACAACACTTGAGCGAAGACATACACTTTTGTTTAATATTACAACTCTCTTTTAGCATGAAACTACAATACCAAATACATCCATATTTTTTTTTCTTTCTTTTCCAACTTGAAACTTAAACATTTAAAAATTACATTGTTCCTCACATACAAAGGTTCGCTCAAGAAAATAAAACTCCAAAATGGTACTGGCGACTCTAGACTGCTAAGTCGCTACTCTGCTGGGCCCTTGCCCCTGTCGCGTGCCTCGCCCGATGTGCCTGGACCTGTGGGGATGTCACCCAAAGGGTGTGAGAACTACAACCAAGTTCCCAGTGGGTTCAACCACCGAGAGAAAATGCCCTGCACCGCTTAGTCTAATGGAAGCAATATAATAGAGAACGAAATACAGTAAATAAAGCTGTAAATCTTAGCTAGCATGCTTAATACTTTTACCTTTGCCATGACATAGCTCTATGTCGCTGTAGGATGCCAAACTAACCACCTGTCCCTTGTCAAATAACTTTCATTACCTTTCTTTGTGTTTCAGTTCAAGTTGCTAAACCCTCGGAGAAGCTTGCCCAACGGGCCCTAGCCCGGCAGACATGCTGCCATAAGACAAGTCCTCCAAGGTTGCCGATAACACCCGCAAGTGTTACCCCGCCCTACGGGAGAAACGTCCCGAACGGGTCTCTACCCGGGAGAGGGACACTGCCTGCTACTCCAACATGGGCCGCGTTTCACACCCCGTAGGTACGCTCGTTTTATTATTTCTTTATTACTTTGCATTAGCCTCTTTGCTCTTTTAACCTTTGCCTTTCCTTTTGCTCTTTAGCATATAGCTTCCTTTTCATTCGAGCTTATAGCTCACATTGCCTCTTGGCCCTTGTCTTTCTTGCAATTAAGCTTTTAGCTTGTCTTTTTAATATATTCATACATTTACCCTAGGTCCATGCCTCAAGGTACATAAGTCCCTTGGACTCAATTCTTAACTTTCATTATGCTCAAGTTGAAGTTAAAGTGTAGGTATATTAACCCAACTCCCTATGACGACTCTAGGGATTTTAAATACTTTGGATTTTAACCTCAACTAAACTATGCGTTCCTTAGAGACATAACTCTAAATTAGGCCCTAATTCCATCTACACACTTAATTGACTCAAGCAAACATGCCACTCGTGAAGTCCTATAGTGAATGCCACACATTAGAGCCTAATCTAAGTTTTCTCCTAAGTCAAAATTTCCATAAACCACAAGCCACTTCTACATAAGCATGAAAATACTATCCTAGCCACTCTATTAACATGCTTCCAAGAAAAGCAAAAGATAAGGGGAGAGGTCACCCTCGCTCGATAGGATCCCCCACCTCGATGTGTTCCCTTAGTTCTTAAAGGAGACAAATCCAGCTCCTTGGATCCGTGGGGCTTCCCTACATTGTAAGGAAAGCAAAAGATAAAGCAATTTCTTTCACATGATTCACTAATTCAATAAGACGATAAAACTAAACCTCTTTTGACAACAAGAAGGGGAAAGTTCCTATTTGATCATTTTCTCCACCAAAAAGGCTAATTTTTTATTGGTTCATAAAAATGGGAGGGAAATAATCATCTTATGGCATGTTGCCAAAAAGAAACCTGCTCAACTCAATCCGGGGTCAAATGCTCTCAAGAATTTGAGAAAAGCTCAATTTGAGCTATTTTCCCCCCAATTCTTCGATTTTGCACTTGGTAAGTCGAGAATTGCAATTTTATATTGGAAGAAGCCCAATGCTCTCTAAATTTTAGAGGAGCTCAATTTAAGCAATTCCCCCACCCCCAATTCCTCAATTTTGCATTTTGCAAAATTGCGAAATTAAAATTTTTGCATTGGAGAAAAGAGAAGAGAAGAAGTTTTTATCTTCCTTCTCTTCCTCTTTTCTTTTCTTTCTCTTTTTTTTTTGTAAGGATGCCCTGCTGCTGGGCAGCAGCATGTATAGCTGCTGCCCAAGCAGCAGCTCCTGCTGCAGCTGCACAGGCAGCTGCCAAGGCAGCTGCCAATGCAGCTGCCCTGCAGCTGCCAGCACCCCCCCCCCCCCCCCCCCCCCCCCTTTTTTTTTTTTTTTTTTTTTTTTTTTTTTTTTTTTTTGATCAATACAACCTGCTGTTGGGCAGCAGCATGCACAGCTGCTGCCCAGGCAGCAGGATGGACTGCTGGCTGCGCAAGGCAGCATTGAAGCTGCCTTGCGCAGCCACCTTGGCTGCCCAGCTGCTGCTGCTTAGCAGCAGCAGCAGCTGAGCAGCAGCATGGTGCAGCTGCTGCTGCATTGAAGCAGCAGCAGCTGCAGCACATGCTGCTGCAGGCTTCTCCCCCCCCCCCCCCCCCCCCTTATTCTCTCTTTTTTTTTTTTTTGTTTTTGTCCAGCAGCTGCTGCTGCTGCTTTGAGCAGCAGCAGCAGGGCCAGCAGCTGCTGCTGCTGGGAGTGGCAGCAGCAGGGCCAGCAGCTGCTGCTGCTGCTTTGAGCAGCAGCAGCAGGGCCAGCCGTAGGCAGAAAGAGGGAGAGAGAGAGAGAGAGAGAGAGAGAGAGAGAGAGAGAATCACCTTCTTTCTCCTTCTCCTTCTTCTTTTTTTTTTCTTCTTCTTCTTCTTCTTTCTTTTTCTCTTCTTCTCTTTCTTCTTTTCTTCTTCTCTTTCTCTCCTTTCGTTTCTAGTATGAGCTGAGAGAGAGAGAGAGAGAGAAGAGAGTGAGGTTTTTCAAAAGGAGGGGTGAGGCATTTAATTCTGCAGGGGGGTAGCTGGGAGGGGAGGGGATTTTACAAAAATGCCCTCCAATCAAACCTAATTTCCCAAATTGCCCTCTTAAAATGCTGCAGTTTTTTTCCTGCAGTGAGCTTTTCGGATAGCCCTCTTTCACCACGTTTTCCCATCAACTGAGAAATCTAAATTGTAATTTTTCTTCGCCCCTTTAATCTACAAATTTTTCTTAAACTTTCCACGATTTTATTTAAATTTTTGGACTACTCTAAGCCCTCGAAAGAGATCTCCGAAAAAGCTTCGCGATTAACTTGCACTGTCAAAACTGCAGTTTCAGCATTCACGAAGCATTTTTCTTCGCTTCGTTCTCCGATTTTTCCTTAATAACTTACCTAGGTTTTTCGCCCCTTTTAATAAGAAAACTTTTGTGAGACACCCCACGATTTCTTTTAAATTTTTGGGGCACTCTAAGCCTCCGAAACAGGGCTCCGAAAATGCTTCGTGATCACAAATTTCAGAATTTCAGATTTGGCTAAGTCCTCGGGTTCAAGTCACTTTTCGACCCGATGCCCTTCCCGTCAGCCCGAAACGCACCGAACTCGACTGTAATCATATTTAAAACACGTTACAAGTCTTCTCACCGAATTTCGCCATTTTGCGAACTCGGCGAACACGCGTCCAAATTTTGCAACTTGAGGCTTCGTTTCTCAACCACAACTCACTTTTCGACTCAACGGCTTTTGCGTTGATTCGAAACGCTTCAAACCCACTTGTAATCATATTTGAAACGTGTTACAAGTATTTTTACCGAGTTTTGCTATTTCGCAGAAATCGGTGCACTACACCGTCAGGGTGTCCTTTGTTAGTTGAGAGATCGACTTCGACCCGTGGGTTCGTTGGGGTTATGTTAGCATGTTGAGTAACCAACTGTGGCATGAGATTGTGTCTCTTGTGGATCCCTTTTGAGGGTAGCCAGCAGTTGAGTAGTCCCCTCGGGTGGTTTTGGATCGATAAGTGGCCAAGTGAAGACCCCAGCTTATTGGATTCTTTTCCTTATTGGATGAAAGTGTGGGTATGCTTCGGGTGACCTTGATTGAGTTGACACAGGATGTGGTTTGGTGCGTGTTGCACTAGAGATTATTCCAGTTTCCCCCAGCCTTTTATTGGAGCCCCTTTGGTATTTCACGTCTCAGCCAAGGAGTGATGTGTTTTTGGATCCCTCGCCCGTGATTGACTCGCCCCTTTGAGATCTATGAGTGTTTGGATTATGAGGGACGCCCGTTGCGAATTCTGGCTCGTGAGACGAGGGAATTGCGCAATCGGGCTATGCCGTACTGGATGTTGCTGTTGGTGTTGTTGAGGAGTGATCACGGGGAGTGAATGATGACTTAATAGCTAGAGATGATGATGTTGAGTACTTACCCTTGGTGTTCGTGACTCCCGGTGGAATTGAGCTAGTTTCGAGGACGAAACTTTCCTTAGTGGGGGAGGATGTGAGGACCTGGATCCCCACGACGAGAATACTGGTTGACCAGCAGCTTCTGGAGGCCTTTATGGCATGTCGGTGGTATTTGTGCACCAATTGGACACTAGTAATGGACTCGGTGTGTTAAATGGATCACTAGGGTAGTCTGATGACCCCGTCGGATGTTTAGAAGTAGTTTCGCGCGCTATGGATATTAAAATTGGGCTCAGCGTGAAGTTTGAACCAAGGAACACCTTTCCGGATGCCTTCGGCAATTTTTAGAGTTGGAATTTGGCAAAACGGACTTCGGATTTGGATTCAGCGTGCGAAAACGATGAAAATGGACTATCTACTTGTATTTTTCGGAGCTCGGATGACTCGGCACGGATTTCGAGGCATTTTGTACAGTTCCGGCGGCTGGGGCAGCGCCGGCGACGGTGGAGGGCGGCGGCGCGACGGCGGGCAGGCACGGACGCGGCGGCGGGCAGGTGCGCGGGCAGGCGCGCGGTCCATGGGGCTGGCGTGCACCGGAGGATAGGACACGTGGCAGCTTGTGATTTGTTGGTTCTGTGGGCGCGGTCCACGGGGAAAAGTACGGGTGTACGGTGGACCGGTGGGTGGACACGTGGCGCACATCGGTTGGCCGGTCCACGTGCGCTCGGTCCGCACAGCAGGTGCAGCTGTGTCACGCCCCCGGGGGTTTTTGAGTCTTTTGAAGCGGAAAAACGTGTCTATATTTTTTTTTTCTTTTAATAAGGTGGCATATACTTCACCCCGGTGCGTGCCAGACCGCCACATACACGAATTCACTCCGTCCACGGACAGAGTCTCCTTCGTATATGTACGGCGTCTCACTACAACATATAAATCATTCATAAACATCATACATCACACACCAACCAAGAACCATGCAGTAGACATACATCATATTCAGAGTTTAATCGTTTAATTAATGCACGTCATTTAAGCGGCGTCAAAGTTTGGAAAAGATAAAACCAGAGTTGTAAAACCCGTGCCCACACGGCACTTCCTTTTTGAGAAAACATTTTCGCAACCTTTATCTTATCATAAAATATGCCGCCATGTAAACACTACTGAAAGGATCATCACAGAAACTACACCTCATCCACAGAGCTAACTAAAACATATCCACATATAAGGTGATCCACAAGCAACTAGAAATAGTATAAAGGGAAATGAGTCATAAATACGATAACCAAGAGTCCGACTACGATCCTCACGACGCAGTCCCACCGCCATCCCGGCTAACGCACCTAGGAATACCTGTCACGGAGTGGGTAAAGTCAGTGACAAACAAAGTAGATGTGTAACAATATCAAAAGGGATAAAACATACGAACGCGCCGATTACGCCATAACCTTTCGTTAAACACTTGCACATTAATTTACCCTGGGCACCATTCCCAGACCACTTGTCGGGGAGACTAAAGTCCCCCCCTCGTGCACAAACACCTACTTGATGCTTTTACCTCTCACTCGCGGTGCTGGTGTGACACCTCAGCTGGCGCGAAGAGGTCCCCGCTTGCACCATTACCTTTACGGGGCACACGGGTCATAAAGGACCACTTTTCCGGAAAAGTACACCCATGCGGAGGCCAATCCGCCTGTGTACGTGCAGCATCCGAAACCGGATCGCCAAGATTGGCGTGTACTGGGCACCGCGACCGCAGCCGCACAATTATTAGATAATTAACAACAATTGAAAGGTTAAACTATTCATCTACTTTGTTAGGTAAATTAAGGAGTACTTTTAATGATGATAGATGCACTTACAGCACCGGTTGCACTCATCGCAACCGTACCCACCTTATTGGAGAGAAATCGGAACACCAATGTCCTTCGCGCTCTCCCGCTGTGTACCCGGACCTAAGAAAAGTCCGCACAGATAAACTATGGTCAAAACACACACTAACACCTTAAAACAGAAAAACCCCCACCTTACAATTTGACGGAATTTGTCCGGCATCGTTCGATGGTCAAACCGGACTACAACCCGCACCGCCGTCGCCGCCCGTCGGAGCCCCGCGCGGCTCGAACCCGCGCGGCGGGCTCCGCGGGCGGTGCCCGAGCGGCGCCCGCGCGGCGCCCGCGCGGCGGAGCCCCGCGCGGCGCCCGCGCGGCCCGCGCGGCGCGCGCGCCGCGCGGCGCCCGCGCGGTGCCCGCGCGGGCGAGCCCCGCGCGGGCCCGCGCGGCGCGGGCCCCGCGGGTGCCCGCGCGGGTGGGGCCCGCGCGCGGCGCCCCGCGCGGTGCCCGCGCGGTGCCGCGCGCGGGCGCGGGCCCGCGCGGCGCCCCGCGGGCGCGCCGCACGGCCCGCGCGGCGCCCGCGCGGCGCCCGCGCGGCGCCGCGCGGGCGCCCGCGCGGCGGCCCGCCGCGCGGGGCCGCCCCGCGCGGCGCCGCGCCCGCGCGGCGGCCCGCGCGCGGGCGCCCCGCGCGGCGCCCGCGCGGGTTGCCCGCGCGGCGCGCGCGGGTTTGCCCGCGCGGCGCTCGCGCGGTCCCGTCGCGCCTTCACCGTTCGCGATTTTTATTTTTATTTTATTATATTTTACCTACGCCGTTCGCGGTCCTCCTCCGCCTTCGCCGTCCGGGTCCTTCCCGCCCTTGCCGTCCGCGTCGCGACGACGGGGACGGCGTCGGTGGCGGGGACGACGGGGGAGTCCAGAACTAACAACAAAAATAGATAGGAAAAATCCAAATAATTTTCTAAAAATTATTTGCTCACCGAGGATCGTTGGGAAGGTCGCCCGGTCTCACTTTTTGCCTTCGGGTCGGCGTTTGGGGCGATCGGCTCCTCCCCTTTTTCCTTCTCCTTTCCTCCGGTTGGGGTTTCGGCACGTACGAAAGAGGAGGGTTTGAGGAGGCGGAAAATCGAAATAGGGTTTCGCTCGGTGAGCGGGGAAATAAATAATCCCTGTTATGGATATATCCAATTTGTAAGTCCGCACCGTCAAAAACCCCTTTCGGGTGTTTTGACTCTGATTAATTAATTCGTTAATTAATTAATCCCTACCGATAACCCTATTAGTTAATTGTTTGATTATTATCCTCACCGTCGATCCCCATATTTAATCGTTTGATTTCTTTATTTACGTACGTAGGAAACCCATAATTCCCCGTTTCTGTTTCTCAAGAAAATATCCGACTGACGGGATATTTCTCACCTTTAAATCCTGACCACCGATTATTTGATTACCTTTATCAATTAATCTTGGGGAATCAAATTCCCAATTGGATTCAAATTACCCGGATATTTGAATCTTTAATATCCAAATCCCAGTCGCCGATTATTTAACCACCTTTATTAAATAATCAAGGGAAATCAAATTCCCAACTTAAATATCCGGACTTTATCTCTTATCCAATCCACGAGATAAAATCCCACCAATTTAAATCCCTTAATAAAATATCCTGATTTTTATCTCTTATCTAATCACGAGATAAGAATCCCACCAATTTAAATCCCTTAAATTAATTCGTACGTAGGAGGATTTAAATTCCGTCACCGGATAATTAATTAATTAATTAATTATCCTTACGAGATAACCCACCTTATCTATTACGGGTGCAAGATATTTTGCACGGTTTCCGATGCGTGACTAACTACCGCATCGCTAAGGGTCCCGTTCCGGGAGATCCCGGTATCGGATTTCGAATCCGATCACGCCGTCGGTCATCGCTTTTCGCGCTCTATCGCAGGAAAATACACACACCCTGCCCGGCCGACTTTTCAAAATTAAATAAATTTTATTTCGCTTAAGGCCTAAGCGATTACATGTGAGTTCGAAAATACCCCGAAGGGTCGGGTCACTACACCACTCACACTTTATAAAAAGTTTCGTCCCGAAACTTAAACTCAAACCTCACTTAATCAATTCGGGAAAACATTCCTTCATCTTTGATTCCAGTTCCCACGTCGCCTCGCGCTCTTCGTGGTTGCTCCACTGGACTTTCACATAGGGGATCGTTCGGTTGCGTAGCTTCTTGTCCTCTCTCGCCAAAATCCGCACCGGTGTCTCCTCGACGCTCAAGTCCTCGCGTAGCTCAATGGTGGAGGCGTCCAAGGCATGAGAGGGGTCTGCCAGGTACTTCCGGAGCATCGAAACGTGGAACACGTTGTGGACTCGTTCGAGGTTCGGGGGCAGGGCCAACCGGTACGCCACCGGTCCCACGCGCTCCAGAATCTCGAACGGCCCCACGTATCTGGGGCTCAACTTCCCCTTAATGCCGAAGCGTCGGTTCCCTTTGGAGGGTGAAACCCGGAGCAGAACATGCTCGCCCACCATGAACTCTAAATCTCGGCGTCTGTTATCTGCATAACTCTTCTGTCTGCTTTGGGCGGTCAGCAGCCTTTGTTTAATCAAACGCACCTTCGCTTCGGTCTCCTCCACTAGATCTGGGCCCAGAAACTTTCGCTCACCTAAGTCATCCCAACAAATCGGAGACCGACAGCGGCGCCCGTACAGGGCCTCGTACGGCGCCATCTGAATACTGGCCTGGTAACTGTTGTTGTAGGCAAATTCCACCAGGGGCAGACACCGTGCCCACCCTTCGCCCAAGTCCAGAACGCACGCTCGAAGCATGTCTTCCACGATCTGTATCACCCGCTCCGATTGCCCATCGGTTTGCGGATGAAAAGCTGTGCTGAAGTGCAACTTGGTCCCCATCGCTTGTTGCAAACTTCGCCAAAAGTTCGACACAAAACGCGTGTCTCTGTCCGACGTGATGGATGTCGGTACACCGTGCAACCTCACTATCTCATCGAGGTACGTTTGCGCCAGTCGTTCCCGGGTCCACGTCGTGTGTATGGGCAAAAAGTGGGCCGATTTCGTCAAACGGTCCACGACCACCCATATCGCATCGTGTCCCTGCGGCGACCGCGGAAAACCGGTCACAAAATCCATGGTGATCATGTCCCATTTCCACTCGGGTACCGGTAAAGGTTGCAATTTTCCCGCCGGCCGTTGATGTTCGGCCTTTACCCGTTGGCACACTAAGCAGTGAGCCACGAATCGGGTCACGTCCTCCTTCATTTTGGGCCACCAGAAGGTTTGCTTGACGTCCTTGTACATCTTGGTTCCTCCGGGATGCGCCGCATACGGGGCAGTGTGCGCCTCCCGTAGGATTTCTTCCTTGAGTTCCGGCAGGTCCGGTACGCAGATTCGTCCGCGAAAACGTATTGCATCGTCGGAGCTCACCACGAAATCACCTTCCTGGTTGGCGGTTATTCTACTCCGTACCAGCTGGAGCTGACCATCAGTCGATTGGCCCTCGAGAATCCTGTCCAGCAGAGTAGGTCTGACTACCAGCGTCAGAAGTTGGGCGACTGTCCCCGCAGGTACCACTTCTAGTCTCAATCGCGAGAACTCCGCAACTAGACTATCCTGCTGTGTAATTGCGCTTACATCGGCCTCCGCGGCCTGTCCTCTGCGACTCAGGGCGTCGGCCACCACGTTGGCCTTCCCCGGGTGATAGTGGATCGTCAGATCGTAATCCTTTAACAGCTCAAGCCACCGTCTTTGTCGCAGATTTAGCTCCCTTTGGGTGAAAAGGTACTTGAGGCTCTTATGATCTGAGTACACATTACAGTGTGCCCCGTACAGGTAGTGCCTCCAGAGCTTGAGCACAAACACCACCGCTGCGAGTTCCAAATCATGCACGGGGTAGTTCCGCTCGTACTCCTTGAGCTGCCTAGATGCATAGGCTATAACCTTTCCCCGTTGCATGAGTACTCCACCCAATCCATTTCGCGATGCGTCGCAATAAACTTCATAGTCCTCCCCAGGCTCTGGCAGGGCGAGGATCGGGGCTCGCGTCAACCTGTCCTTGAGCTCTTCGAAGCTTCTTTGACACTTGTCCGTCCAGGCAAACTTCTCCCCCTTTTTCGTCAAGCGGGTTAAGGGGGTGGCTATCTTGGAGAAGCCCTCCACAAAGCGCCGGTAGTACCCGGCTAATCCCAGGAAGCTCCGAATCTCCGTCACCGTCGTCGGTTGGGGCCAGTCCGTCACCGAATCTATCTTCTTTGGGTCCACCGCGACTCCAGCCGCCGAGATCACATGCCCCAAGAAACCGACCTCACGGAGCCAAAACTCACACTTTTTGAGTTTGGCGTAGAGTTTCTGTTCCCGAAGGGTCTGGAGGACTGTGCGCAGGTGTTCTTCATGTTCCTCATCGGTACGGGAGTAGATGAGGATATCATCAATGAAGACCACCACGAATAGGTCCAGGAAGGGTTTGAATACCCTGTTCATCATATCCATAAACACCGCCGGGGCATTAGTGAGCCCGAATGGCATTACCGTAAATTCGTAATGGCCATAGCGAGTACGGAAGGCCGTTTTGGGGATGTCCTCCCCTTGACTCGGACCTGATGATAACCCGACTACAGGTCAATCTTTAGGGACTCAGTTGCTCCTTATAGTTGATCGCATAGGTCACCTACCCGAGGTAGAGGAGTACTCGTCCTTCTCGCGTCGAGACCCATACGGTACTCGTGAACGCTACCCGACTGCCTTCTGCCAAGCTCCTTGCCCGCAACAAGGAAAAACGAGCAGAAGGCGTTCCTACAAGCTAAGTTTACAAGTTCCGGTGAGTCCGGTTCCGGGGGACTCGCTTGGGACTTCAAGCAGTCAACTACCGCTTAAAGATGGCCGCGACTGTCGGCCCCAAGCGCTACTCCGTTAGCCTTCAACGGAAACCTCATTCGTTCTTAGAGACTAAGAACCCGCCTCACCCCCACTGGGCAGGAAGGAGTACAGCCACCTGCCTCGAGGGGTAGCCGGAGGATCCGGCCGTACTTATTTCTACGATGGGAATTTCTTCTAATAACTACGATAGGGTGATAACATAAAGAGTGGGGTGCTTAGGTGTTACCACAAAAGGTCCTAGCACGAAGATCTGAAACTCGAGTATTACCTGCTACATCGTGCTCTGTGGATCCGTCCCCTGTTGAGTCATCGTATAGATTTTCCCTCCTCCCGGTTGAGACGAAAGCGTAGATGCTGCCACGGGCGTTGTCCCCGTCTTGAAGGGGCAGTTGAAACGGAAGTGCCCCGGTTTGCCGCATCGAAAACAGTGGTCTCGCTTCTGGGGACACTCGATCGCTTGATGTATTCCGTCGCAAATGATGCAAGGCTTGTTCACCGGCCCTTGCCCTCCCGTCGGCACATTCTTGGTTCTTTGTCGCAATCTCGGGTGTTTAGAAGGCCGGCTCCTCTTGAAATTCGCCAAATTCGCTCTCACCCTGTCCCGTTCGGTTGGCCGAAAAGGGGCATCCCCCGCCGCATCGGCGGACATTCTAGGGGTAGGTGTCACCACGGTCTCTCTCGAGGGGTCTCCAACAGTGGCCCCCGGCATAGGTCCCGAAGTTGCTGGTGTCGGGTCCACTGAAGGCGTCGTCAGAAGCACCGAAGGTATCTCGGTCTCCGTGGTCGGAGGAGGAGCGACCATAGTCTCGCCGTCCACTACCGGCAGTTCCATCGCCGGTGCGGCTGGTCTGGGTAGAGAGGCCTGGGCGACCTCCACTGGTGTAGTCGGCTGTTGCACCCATTGCCGCATCAGTTCTCTAAGGGTTGTTAACTGCCCGACCACCTCTCGTAATTGTTGTCGGAGAAGTTGATACTCCGCCGCGGTTGGCACCATACTTCCCGCCCCTGTGTTCTTTGCTGATAACCCATCTCGGGCCATCATTCGCTGCAAACAAAGAACCTCGAAAAGCTTTTCCATGGTATCCACCCACTTCTCAACGACCCACGGGTCGGTCGTTTCTCCCTCGAAGGTGGGTGGGTCATGCTTCTTGAACGCGGCCAGATTCGTCCTGATCTTCTCCCGCGTCGCTTGCCGCTCCGCGGCTCCTCCCGCGGTGGCGGATCCCCCAGGAGTAGGGGTCATCCCTGCCTCCCCCGTTGCCATTCCCAACACGGGCCCCCAAGTCGTTGGGGTGGGCACTTCCCTTGGGGCTGGGGGCTGCTCCGTCGTCGTGACGCCCGCCCCGTGGGGCCCCGTAGTGGGTGCCGTGGTTTCGGGCGGAGGGGTTGGTTGACGTTCGGTGGCTGCGGTAGCCTGTCGTTGCGTCAGCTGACGAACCTGCTCCGTCAGCGTTGCTAACTGCCCGGCCATGTCCCGCAGCTGTTGCCGGAGAGTCTGGTTTTCTGCGGCGGCCATGGCCGCTCCGTCCGCGTCTGCATTTTCAGTAGACGACCTGGTCCGTGCCATTGCTTGCTGTCACCAAAGAAACCATGTCAACCCTATGGTCACAACCCTAGTCCACCGTTTCACAACTACACCTATATTACGTTCCCGTTTTCCCGTACTCTCACGTACTACCCCTACACCTTGGTTATCTCATTTCCAATTTGCTTGTGGCACCTTGCACTGTGGATGTAAACTATGTCTACTATGGTTGTGGTTGTATTTTCTCTGATACCATTTAATCTGTCACGCCCCCGGGGGTTTTTGAGTCTTTTGAAGCGGAAAAACGTGTCTATATTTTTTTTTTCTTTTAATAAGGTGGCATATACTTCACCCCGGTGCGTGCCAGACCGCCACATACACGAATTCACTCCGTCCACGGACAGAGTCTCCTTCGTATATGTACGGCGTCTCACTACAACATATAAATCATTCATAAACATCATACATCACACACCAACCAACAACCATGCAGTAGACATACATCATATTCAGAGTTTAATCGTTTAATTAATGCACGTCATTTAAGCGGCGTCAAAGTTTGGAAAAGATAAAACCAGAGTTGTAAAACCCGTGCCCACACGGCACTTCCTTTTTGAGAAAACATTTTCGCAACCTTTATCTTATCATAAAATATGCCGCCATGTAAACACTACTGAAAGGATCATCACAGAAAACTACACCTCATCCACAGAGCTAACTAAAACATATCCACATATAAGGTGATCCACAAGCAACTAGAAATAGTATAAAGGGAAATGAGTCATAAATACGATAACCAAGAGTCCGACTACGATCCTCACGACGCAGTCCCACCGCCATCCCGGCTAACGCACCTAGGAATACCTGTCACGGAGTGGGTAAAGTCAGTGACAAACAAAGTAGATGTGTAACAATATCAAAAGGGATAAAACATACGAACGCGCCGATTACGCCATAACCTTTCGTTAAACACTTGCACATTAATTTACCCTGGGCACCATTCCCAGACCACTTGTCGGGGAGACTAAAGTCCCCCCCTCGTGCACAAACACCTACTTGATGCTTTTACCTCTCACTCGCGGTGCTGGTGTGACACCTCAGCTGGCGCGAAGAGGTCCCCGCTTGCACCATTACCTTTACGGGGCACACGGGTCATAAAGGACCACTTTTCCGGAAAAGTACACCCATGCGGAGGCCAATCCGCCTGTGTACGTGCAGCATCCGAAACCGGATCGCCAAGATTGGCGTGTACTGGGCACCGCGACCGCAGCCGCACAATTATTAGATAATTAACAACAATTGAAAGGTTAAACTATTCATCTACTTTGTTAGGTAAATTAAGGAGTACTTTTAATGATGATAGATGCACTTACAGCACCGGTTGCACTCATCGCAACCGTACCCACCTTATTGGAGAGAAATCGGAACACCAATGTCCTTCGCGCTCTCCCGCTGTGTACCCGGACCTAAGAAAAGTCCGCACAGATAAACTATGGTCAAAACACACACTAACACCTTAAAACAGAAAAACCCCCACCTTACAATTTGACGGAATTTGTCCGGCATCGTTCGATGGTCAAACCGGACTACAACCCGCACCGCCGTCGCCGCCCGTCGGAGCCCCGCGCGGCTCGAACCCGCGCGGCGGGCTCCGCGGGCGGTGCCCGAGCGGCGCCCGCGCGGCGCCCGCGCGGGCGGAGCCCCGCGCGGCGCCCGCGCGGGTGCGGGCCCGCGCGGCGCCCGCGCGGGTGCAAGCCCGCGCGGTGCCCGCGCGGGCGGAGCCCCCGCGCGGCGCCCGCGCGGACGCGGGCCCGCGCGGGTGCCCGCGCGGGTGGGGCCCCGCGCGGTGCACCGCGCGGTGCCCGCGCGGTGCCCGCGCGGGCGCGGGCCCGCGCGGCGCCCGCGCGGCGGGGCCGCCCCGCGCGGCGCCCGCGCGGGTTGCCCGCGCGGCGCCGCGCGCGGGTTTGCCCGCGCGGCGCTCGCGCGGTCCCGTCGCGCCTTCACCGTTCGCGATTTTTATTTTTATTTTATTATATTTTACCTACGCCGTTCGCGGTCCTCCTCCGCCTTCGCCGTCCGGGTCCTTCCCGCCCTTGCCGTCCGCGTCACGACGACGGGGACGGCGTCGGTGGCGGGGACGACGGGGGAGTCCAGAACTAACAACAAAAATAGATAGGAAAAATCCAAATAATTTTCTAAAAATTATTTGCTCACCGAGGATCGTTGGGAAGGTCGCCCGGTCTCACTTTTTGCCTTCGGGTCGGCGTTTGGGGCGATCGGCTCCTCCCCTTTTTCCTTCTCCTTTCCTCCGGTTGGGGTTTCGGCACGTACGAAAGAGGAGGGTTTGAGGAGGCGGAAAATCGAAATAGGGTTTCGCTCGGTGAGCGGGGAAATAAATAATCCCTGTTATGGATATATCCAATTTGTAAGTCCGCACCGTCAAAAACCCCTTTCGGGTGTTTTGACTCTGATTAATTAATTCGTTAATTAATTAATCCCTACCGATAACCCTATTAGTTAATTGTTTGATTATTATCCTCACCGTCGATCCCCATATTTAATCGTTTGATTTCTTTATTTACGTACGTAGGAAACCCATAATTCCCCGTTTCTGTTTCTCAAGAAAATATCCGACTGACGGGATATTTCTCACCTTTAAATCCTGACCACCGATTATTTGATTACCTTTATCAATTAATCTTGGGGAATCAAATTCCCAATTGGATTCAAATTACCCGGATATTTGAATCTTTAATATCCAAATCCCAGTCGCCGATTATTTAACCACCTTTATTAAATAATCAAGGGAAATCAAATTCCCAACTTAAATATCCGGACTTTATCTCTTATCCAATCCACGAGATAAAATCCCACCAATTTAAATCCCTTAATAAAATATCCTGATTTTTATCTCTTATCTAATCACGAGATAAGAATCCCACCAATTTAAATCCCTTAAATAAATTCGTACGTAGGAGGATTTAAATTCCGTCACCGGATAATTAATTAATTAATTAATTATCCTTACGAGATAACCCACCTTATCTATTACGGGTGCAAGATATTTTGCACGGTTTTCGATGCGTGACTAACTACCGCATCGCTAAGGGTCCCGTTCCGGGAGATCCCGGTATCGGATTTCGAATCCGATCACGCCGTCGGTCATCGCTTTTCGCGCTCTATCGCAGGAAAATACACACACCCTGCCCGGCCGACTTTTCAAAATTAAATAAATTTTATTTCGCTTAAGGCCTAAGCGATTACATGTGAGTTCGAAAATACCCCGAAGGGTCGGGTCACTACAAGCTGCCTCGGGGCGCGTGCCTGGCAGGGGGGCGCAGGCGGCGCTGGCAGCGCGCATGTGGGCGCGGCAGCGGAGTGTTGACCGAGTGGGCGCCATGTGTCGGTCCCTCGTTGGGCCACGTGTCGAGCGGTGAGTGGCCAGTCTTGCTGTCTGCTGTTTGGTGGGCAACGTGGGCTCCTGTGGACGATTCGGGCTTGAACAGTGTTGGGCCGGGTCCAACAGTGTAGCAGCCCGAAGAATTCGGGCGCCCGGAAACCGGGACAAATCCGGTATTCTTCGATTTGTTTCTGGAGCCTATAAAAAGCGATCCGAGCCTTCTTCTTTCCCCTTTTTCCGCCAAACTTGAGGCCTTCAGCAAAGATGATCCCCACGCAGTGCTGCATCCACCTGCAGAGTTTGGAGATTTTTCGTGGCACGCTTCTCGAGGTTTCTATTTTTACGGCGCGGCGCGACGCTCATCCATTTGTGTTCCCCTTCGTCGCGTTTCGGTGAACGAGCTCCCCCGGCCTACTCCGACCTCTTTTTCATGCGATTCTTGCGCCGTTGGATCCGCGATAGACAGAACTACGATTTTGGTATTTTCTTCTTCCCCTAGTTTCACGCTTTTCGTGGAGTTTTTCCATGCTTACTGGGACCCCATTTTCTAAAGGAATTTCTGGACAGTGACACCTTGCCGGATTTTTATCTCGGCAACCGGGCATCGGATGGAGACGTGCCTGTACACTTTTTTCATCTACTCGACGCGAGGATTGTCACAGTATTTTTATTGGATTTTTCTAAGGCTTGCCCGAAGTTATATTTTTCTCCCTTTATCTGTGCATGGAAATACAGATGTGTGGATGTGTGTTTGTGAGCGCCCTGTATTGTGGAATTTGTAAATCGGCCTACGGGGCTCGGAATTTGACGTGCAGGTACTCGTTTCGAAGGTATCGACGCGAGGAACGCGATAGTATTTTTGTTAGATTTTTTCGAGTCCGTTCTACTGGTGGAAATCTCACATCTTTGGAGCTATTTTCGCAGATTGTGTATACTTGGAATATTTTTGGATTAAGTGTAACGTTGAACCTTATTGTTGTACCCAGGGATGTTTGCAAGTGTTGCTGGACCCGTTGGATCTGAAGACTCTGATTTCGGGGTACTTTCAGCTGTTTGGAGCCGAGGCTTTCGCGACATGTACCGAGGATGCAGTTTCGGCAGAATTTGGACTGTGAGCGT
The DNA here is from genome assembly GCA_029168755.2 of Tillandsia fasciculata. Classification (NCBI taxonomy): domain Eukaryota; kingdom Viridiplantae; phylum Streptophyta; class Magnoliopsida; order Poales; family Bromeliaceae; genus Tillandsia; species Tillandsia fasciculata. The sequence goes on along the minus strand of JAQOTM010000097.1, from coordinate 205,877 downwards.
CTGCACTCTTCACCTACCTCAGGTTTGCCTTGGTTTAAGCACTTCAGGTGGGTAAACTTATTAATGGTAATTGTTTAAGGGAATGGCAGGGTTTATATGCATGTTATGCCTTATGGGAGGTGTAATAGTGGATGTTCATGTATGGTTAGGATAAGCTTACCTGTGGGAATGTCACCCTCTATGATTGATAGCATGCCTAATTTAATGTACAATCAATATGAGCGAGAGGTAAGCATGGAAACGGCCTAGATCATGTGGATTGATGCTTACCTGATAATTGTACAAGTTTGTTGAACTAGATGATATGGAGATCATACATGGTTATTCATTGGCCTATTTATACGAGATTGGTATATCATAGTAGGAATACTGTAGTATGCTTTGCTACTATATGTTTTATTCTCTTATATCATTTCCGAGGACAAAAGCATGCTTGTATGGACATATAGTTAGGCCACCTTTTCTTGCTACACTACTTATTGGAACTTGACTTAGGAGAAACCATGCTTTTTTTTTCTCCTTCTTTGTTAGTCAGGTGGTCAGTGTTGCTCGGGTTCGAGCAGGGGTCTGGATAGTGTAGTCGGGACTTTGTGTCTGGGACAGGTTGGATTAGTTTGTGGGGTTTGCGGCGACCGCGGATATTGGGCGGTTGACCGGATATTTACTTATGCATCAGATTGGGTGTCAGTTTTCTTTAGTGGATGGAGCTACCCAATTATCGTTTAGTTTGTATCCGATTGAGATCGGGTCTTCCTTTAGTGGATGAGTTTTCCCACTTTGATCAGAGTCGTGATCTAGTCCTGCTATATTGAGACACTTGACAGAGATACTTGTTACTTAGTTATACTTCGTGTGGGTCGCTCCCCTCGAGTGCCACTCCGGAGTAGGCTTTAGACCGTGTTGGGTTCCGGTCAGACCGTGTTGGGTTCCGGTCATTTGGACAGTGGAGATACTGAGTTCGTGAGATTGATGACAGAGCAGGCAGTACCGGGTTTTATACCGGTTCATTTGATTGGGTTTATTTCGGTCAGATACTTTTATTGTTGCACTCGTGCCTGGGGGCTGAGTGAGGTCTAGTAGTTGTGTTTAGACCAGTGCTAGTTGTTACGGCTTTTTGGTGTTGGCATATTTCGTGAGTCAAGTCAGTGAGTTGAGTCGGAGTCTTAAAGGGATCAAATTGTCAAATCAGCCTTCGAAGACTCATTGAAGATTCAACATGAGCCCAAGTCAACTCTCAGGTATGATTAATTATTGTTCGTGGTGATTAAAGTTCGTTTATAATCATTGGAAACAGAAAATTAATGAAAACCGGTTTAGACTTGGTTTTAGGAACTTGGTTTTATCTTACAACTTAATTTAAGTTCGGATTCCGGTACTTGGTTTGTTTTGGATAAAGTTTATCTTGGAAAAATCAGTTTTTACATTGAGTACCGGAACCACACTTGAAGTTCCTCAAACCCGACACAGAATTTTCTGAAATTTGTATTGCGTACCGGAACACAGACTCGCGTACCGGAACACAATAGAAAAATCTGTGTTTTGCACCATTGAGTACCGGAACACAATATTTGGTACCGGTACACAATGTTACCTCGGGAAAAGTTTCCTAAACCGACTCTAATTGTTTCCAAGGGCTATAAATAGATACTTAGGGTTTCTCGACGATAATGACCGATACCGAAAACACTCGAGAGCAACCCTAGAGGCTAGGTTTTTACCGTTCTTCTTTTTAGCCTCTTTTAGGTCAATTCGACGGTTCTTTCAAGATCTATCTTTTGTCGAATTGATCTAATCTTTGCTTAGAGATTTCTTCTACGGTTCTTCATGATAATCTAAGCAAAGGATCACCATCGAAGCCTATATTTCTTATCGGCTGAGTTTGCGTCGTGGATTCGACGTGGCACCGTGGATTCGGTGTGTTGAAGGCGTTTCGTGGATTCGAAACGTGTGCTCGTGGATTCGAGTGGCGTTCGTGGATTCGAACGTGTGCAGTGGACGTGCAATCGGTGGAGCGCAAGGTCCGAAGAACTTGAAGGAGGGGTCGAGTCCGTGGAGTCGGTAATCACCTTGTTATTCTTCAATTCTTAGTGGATTGTTATTGCGTGTTGGTCCCGTGGTTTTTCTCCTGGATTGGAGTTTCCACGTAAATCTCGGTGTGTTGATTTTTATTTTCCGCATTGTTTTTTATTTTTGCACTGAGATTGGTTTTTATAATATTACACCTATTCACCCCCCTCTAGGTGTTTGATAGTACCTATTTAGATCCTTGTGGATCCTAAATAACTCTACAATTGGTATCAGAGCGGGTTTTAGGTTTATCTATCATGTCGGGTGAAAGTGGTAATATTTTTAGACCTCCTCTTTTTGATGGGACCAATTATGCATATTGGAAAGTGCGGATGAGAGCTTTTCTCATCTCTATTGATGAGCGGGTATGGCAAACCGTGGAATACGGTTGGGTGCATCCGGTTGAGGAAGTAGGAAATTCTACTACCCCAAAACCTCGCTCTAGATGGTCCAAAGAGGAAATCGAAAGATCTTCTTACAATGGGAAAGGTATGAACGCTTTATTTAATTCTCTTTCCTCGACTGAGTTTACACGAATTTCCGCGTGTGAAACCGCGAAGGAAATTTGGGATATTCTCAAAATTACACATGAGGGTACTAATCTTGTAAAAATTCAAAAGCTCCAGATGCTTACAAGTCAATTTGACTCTATTCATATGGAAGAGCATGAATTGTTTACAGATTATTACACTAGACTTCAAGATGTAATTAATACATGTGCTAATTTAGGAGAAAAGATCCCGGAGTCGAAAATTGTAAGAAAGATACTTCGGACTCTTCCGGAACGGTTTAGGGCAAAGGTTACCGCCATTGAAACCGTTAGTCATCCGGATGAGATGAGTGTAGAGGAATTAGTAGGTGCTTTGCAAACTTATGAGATGACTTTTCCTACTAATCAAAATTCTTCCAAGTCTTCTTCTAAGCTTACAGGTATTGCATTCAAATCAACAAAGGAAGAAGATGACGAATCAAGTTCCGACGATGAAATCTCTTTGCCGATTTTGAAGAACAATTGGCGCGGATCACAAAGAAATTTCGTCGGAAATTTTGGAAGAATCGAACCGATGGATCTTCATCCACGAAATCATCTAAAGGATCATCGGGTTCTAAATCCTCTAAACTCAAAGGCGTTGCAAAACCTTCTAAAGAAAAAGAAAAAGATGATTTCGAAGGGGAAATCCGATGTTATCGATGCAAAGGCTACGGCCATATTTCAACGGATTGTCCTTCTAAGAAATCATACAAAAAGAAGGCTTTGCAAGCAAAAACTTGGGACGATTCTAGTTTCGATGAATCGACCTCAAGTGAAGAGGAAAAAGAAAAAATTGTTGCTTTTCATGCCTCTCAAATTCCCTCTTCTAATTTGTGTTTATCATCTTTAGTCACTGACTCTATTCCTTTGATTTTGCATGAAACATCAACATCCGGAGGAGAGTCATCAAGTGAGGGGGAGTCGGACGAAGAAGAACTCGTTGAGGCATACCAACAACTTCTTGCGGAATCAAAGAAGATGGCCAAGCATATCAAGAAGTTGAGGAAGCAACGACTTGAAGTTCAAGACGAGAATCAAGCTTTAAAGATCAAACTTCATGATCTCGAGGAGGAACAAGGACATTTATTGGAGAACAATAAAATCCTCCAAGAAAAGTTAAACCAATCGGAGACAAACGCTAAATCATATATGGACAAGATTGGTTTTCTTGAAAAGCAGTTTGAAGAGATTCATGTCACCAACCAAGCTTTGACCAAGCAAGTTCATCAACTCAAATCCGACATACAAAGGCTTTCAACCGGTTCCAAGAAACTAGAAAGTATGTCCGGATTAGGTCAAACAAGCAAGGTTGGTTTGGGATTTAAAAAGAACCAAACTGTGCATGCTTCAAGTTCCACAATGAAATTGAAAGGAAGAACTTGTCACCTATGTGGACTTGAAGGACACTTGGTGAAGAATTGCCCGAAAAAGAGAAAGAAAAATCCTTCGGCAACTTCATCTACGGAGCGGACTCAACGGAATCAAAAGACTCATCAAGTCAAAGGAGTTCACTCAACCCACCAAAGGTCCGAGCCACAACATCAATCTTTCAAGTGGATCATTGCAAGGCAAAGACCTAAGGTGGATCAACAGTCAAAGCGGACAACCCCCGGGCACAACGAATCAAGACAACCCAAAATCCAGCGATTTTGGATTCGGAAAGGTGATATCTTTCCTTGTCTTAAGTTCTAAATAGCTTATGACTGTATGTAATGCTTTGATTGGTTTTCCCTTCATATTTTTCTTAATCTTTGCATTACATGTTTTCAATGCTCTTTGTTTTTATACTTTGTTTTTGAACAAAAGGGTTTTTATTGAACAAGTGCATTGAATAAAAAGGGCTTCACGTTCATTCACTCCAAATTAATTTTATATGGATTATCAACTTCACTCCATAATCATAATCTTGAAGACACTTCATTTTTTTGAGCATTGATCATAATTGACTTTAATTGCATTTTTTCACGCATTTAGAAATCTATTATGCTTTTGATATCATAATATTTCGATGTTGCAATGATCATTTATGTTAATTAAGTCATCTTTTAAGTGATCAAAGTCAATTTCTCTCTCAATGATCTCTTGGTATAGTCATTATCTTATTTGATTGCTTAGTCGAGTATGAATGCGAGATCAATTTTTGGTTGAATACCTTATATATTAAATAATTGATAGCCAATTGAGGGGGAGTCAAAGAAAAGTAGAATGCTCAAAGATGTGGAAAGAGTTACATCCCAATGAGGAGTGTGAAAACTACCACCACATGGAGGAAAAAGAAAAGAAAAGGATACCCCATGTATGCAAAGCAAATTTTTGTTTTAAAAATGTTGATGAAATGCATATTGAAATACTTGACTCAGTCATATTTCATGGTTGGTATAAGGTGGGATTTTTGATAAAAGATGCTCAAAGAGCCACTCCTTCAACAGATTGTCTAGATATATTATCTAACTTATCTGGGATTTCAAACATCTATTGATCTTTGTATTTCATTTTCTTTACCAAAATTGATGATTTGATAAAGGCATTACGCATAAGATCAGGTTAGATGTAATTGAAGTTGTTCAACTTTAAGTGTTTTAATTTTCATAAATTTTCGTTTCATTTTTGAGTATTTTTGATAGATTTTGTATAATCTATTTCTTGTTGCATGAAACGATGACTTTTGTTTAAAGTTGATATGTTAAAGTGCTTACATACTCTTTCTGATTTTTATTTTTCTAAATCATTCTAATGAAAGAAATTTGGATTGAATGACATCTATGTGAATTCATTGTTTTTCAAAGCACTTAAATGGATTTCTTGATGGTATACAAATCGGTATTTGAAAAGATGTCAAAATTTGGATTTGTTTCAAGAAATTTTTCCTTTTTGGCTCTGTTGTTCCGGTACCTGCTTTTTAGTACCTGGAAATCCAATCCGGATTAGAAAACCCAATCCGGATCCCGAATCATGAGAATCCCTGTTTTTCACTTGCGTACCGGTACTACTCTTTTAGTACCGGAACTACATTGCAGATCCGGATCACCCCCTGTTTTTCAATCCGGAACCCGAACGAAGATTTTTCGATTTTTCCACTACGTACCGGTACGCGACTCCTTGTACCGGTACGCGATCTGGAATTCCTTATATTCCGAAACTACAATGTTTTTATTTCATCTCACCCACTTCAAAACCCTCCCTCTCTCTCTCTAAAACATCTCTAAGGGTATTCTCTTCAAGATCAAGAGATTTGTTGCTCTCATTTGTAAGTTTTTTCATGAATCTTGCTTTCTTTTACTTCAAAACCCTAGTTCTTAGGTTTTGATGTTGTTTTTAGAGATTTTTGAATAGATCCTTGCTTCTAATGAAATCTCTTGCATAAATTACCCTTAATTCATGTTTAGAACATATTGGTACATCTCTATGCAATTAGATTCATGTTTCCATGCTTATTTGATTGAATCTAACATTTTCATATGTTCTTAACATAGAAAAATTGAGAATTAGGGCTTTTGATGTAAATGGTTTTTAAATGATGAATCATCAATTGTGACATGTTTAGAATGTTTCTTAGACATGTTTAAACCTTCTATACGATCAAATCATAGTGCATTGTGTTCTTTGTAGGAAATGGCATTTTCATGGCTACTTGCACTGGTGATTTTGATGGCCACTGGAAGTGGACGTGGTCGCGGTTCTGGAAAGAATAAGACTACTAAACGATCACGAGAGGAAGGTTCGACAAGCTCAGATTCTGAAAATTCCTCCGAATATGAAGAAGAAACGGTTCAAGGAAAGGGGAAAGCACCTATGGCTCCAAGGAAAAAGAAGGGTGCGGATTCTCCTCCGCGTAGAAGTACCGGTGGACCGGTAATACGCGACCGCTCTCAACGGAGATCTAATGTTGATGAAAGTGAACAGCATGTAAGTGCAAAACGCCGTGCCAGATTTGCAAACCGCACATGCATTGGAGAGCAACACGTGAATTATAATGAGCTATGTCGTGAGGTGCCAGACTTTGCAAGGCTTTTGGAACGAAGTCATATTCGGCCACTTGGCAGAGTTCAACCAAAGATGGGTTTTTGTGTTGAGATCATCAGGGAATTTTATATGAGAGCTAACATACTCCAAAAGGACCATGACACAGGGGCTTTTATCATTGAAACAACAGTTAGAGGAGTCAAGTTTGACATTACTCCAGCAGTAATTGGGGCAAACCTTGGACTAGCTGTTGATACTTCTGGTCTTTACTACACAGATGGTGATTTCCAGCATGACACCCATTGGGACACTGTTGTGGATTCAATTTGCAAGTCAGGGACACACTCAAATAGGTCATATGTTGAATCAAAGGACCTAAAACCAGAATATCATATTTTGTCCTTAATCGTCTGCTACAACTTATTGCCTACAATGGGGACCAAAAGGATTCGATGGGATCGATTGCTACTTCTCTTTTTCCTTGGTCACCCGGAAAATGCAAATGGAATCAACATCAACATTCCGTTTCTAATTTGGCAGCAAATGGTACATGTCATTGAGGGATCAAGGCAACGTGACCTTCTACCGTTTCCAATCTTGATTACTCGTATTCTGGAAGATCACGGTGTTGACATTTCTTGTACCAAATTTGACTACGGCTTAGGCTCAATCGATGGAATCACGTTAGCCAAGTCAGTTAGCACTTTGAAGACATTTGGACATACAAAGGGCTATGCAAGTGAAGCAACTACGAGCGCACCGCCTCGCCAAGAATCTCCTGAACCAGATGAAGTGGTAACTCTTCAGTCTTTGCAGAAAAGAATGGAGCAAGGCTTCAAGAAAATCGAGGATGGTTTAAAGAAGATATTCGAAATCCTTGGGTGCAAACACGACGACGTGGTCACTGGAGCAACTGCACCGAGTACATCTCATGGACCTACATCACATGAGGACGATGATGATTCAGATCAGGATGAGTGATTTCTTTTCCTTCTTGTTTTTAGTTTCTTTTCACTTTATGATGAACAAGAACTCTAATGGGCATGTAACTATGAACGTATCCTGCTAGTATGTTTCTTTTTGTCTATTTTGACTGTTTGACAATTTGTGACAAAAAGGGGGAGAACAGAAAATATTGATTGAATCACAAAGGGGGAGAACATAGATGCTCAAGACAGGGGGAGAACATGGAGAACATGGAGAACATGTTGGAATGCTCAAGATAGGGGGAGATAAAGAAAAGATTGAAAGAGCCACAAAACAAAAGAACCAAAAGGAAGACGAATCAAATGTAGGATTTTAATTTCTAACGACTAACATTTGATTTTGTTTGGAGTTTTGTTTTGCAGGAATTACATCACTTTAAGACTCCAAGTCCTAAGTCATAGAGTATGTTCTAGGACTGTTTGGTTCAAATGTAATTTTGTATTTGTTGGATCTTTCACGCAAAGAAAATCAATGTTTTGGTGATGACATTGAATTTCGTCTTTTTGGTTTAAGATGAGTGACTTGAGCGTTTTTATGTATTTTTGGGTTTTGTCACGAAATTGCCAAAGGGGGAGATTGTTACGGCATTTTGGTGTTGGCATATTTCGTGAGTCAAGTCAGTGAGTTGAGTCGGAGTCTTAAAGGGATCAAATTGTCAAATCAGCCTTCGAAGACTCATTGAAGATTCAACATGAGCCCAAGTCAACTCTCAGGTATGATTAATTATTGTTCGTGGTGATTAAAGTTCGTTTATAATCATTGGAAACAGGAAATTAATGAAAACCGGTTTAGACTTGGTTTTAGGAACTTGGTTTTATCTTACAACTTAATTTAAGTTTGGATTCCGGTACTTGGTTTGTTTTGGATAAAGTTTATCTTGGAAAAATCAGTTTTTACATTGAGTACCGGAACCACACTTGAAGTTCCTCAAACCCGACACAGAATTTTCTGAAATTTGTATTGCGTACCGGAACACAGACTCGCGTACCGGAACACAATAGAAAAATCTGTGTTTTGCACCATTGAGTACCGGAACACAATATTTGGTACCGGTACACAATGTTGCCTCGGGAAAAGTTTCCTAAACCGACTCTAATTCGTTTCCAAGGGCTATAAATAGATACTTAGGGTTTCTCGACGATAATGACCGATACCGAAAACACTCGAGAGCAACCCTAGAGGCTAAGTTTTTACCGTTCTTCTTTTTAGCCTCTTTTAGGTCAATTCGACGGTTCTTTCAAGATCTATCTTTTGTCGAATTGATCTAATCTTTGCTTAGAGTTTTCTCCCATGGATCTTCATTGATAATCTAAGCAAAGGATCACCATCGAAGCCTATATTTCCTTATCGGCTGAGTTTGCGTCGTGGATTCGACGTAGCACCGTGGATTCGGTGTGTTGAAGGCGTTTCGTGGATTCGAAACGTGTGCTCGTGGATTCGAGTGGCGTTCGTGGATTCGAACGTGTGCAGTGGACGTGCAATCGGTGGAGCGCAAGGTCCGAAGAACTTGAAGGAGGGGTCGAGTCCGTGGAGTCGGTAATCACCTTGTTATTCTTCAATTCTTAGTGGATTGTTATTGCGTGTTGGTCCCGTGGTTTTTCTCCTGGATTGGAGTTTCCACGTAAATCTCGGTGTGTTGATTTTTATTTTCCGCATTGTTTTTTATTTTTGCACTGAGATTGGTTTTTATAATATTTGTAGAGCCCTGACGTTTCCTTGCCCTTGTATACCTCCTTTTTTATAACAGGATTGTGAGGGAAAACTTTTTACTGTGTTTCTGCAATAGACCGGCCTGGACCGCGAGTATTTTTCTGCGATTGAGCTCGAAAAATGGAGGACGGCAAAGCAGACGGATTCGGATTCCGATTTACGGATCTCCCGGATTGGGGGTCAAAGCGTTTGCTTTCGGGTGGTGCATCGGAATCCGTGCTAAGTGGTCGGCACGCTTTTCGAGACGACCAGACGGGGAACCTGCTGTGATCGGATTTCTCATCTGTTTATGTCATTGGGTTATTTTTTTTATGTAGTGGTACTTCGACCTTCCGGTTTTCCATCTTGGGTCCTAACCGAATATTTTTTCAGTTGATTAAGAAGGGGTTGAAGTTCGAGAATTTCTGGGTTGACTGTCGGGGTTTGCGGGTATTTTTAGGTGGTAGAGCTCGCGAAACGGAGAGCGGCGGTGCGATCGGATTGATTTCGGACTCCGGGACCTCCCAGAATAATTTTTTGAAGTTATTAGCGGTTTCGGGTGCATCGCAAGGCGTGCGGGTGATCGGCACGTTTTTCGAGGTAAAATTGGACCGCTGGTTCGCACCCGATGGTTTAGGTTTCGATTTTGGGGATTTTGAACTTATTTTTCCTACTTCTCATCCCTTTGGGTTCGTGCGTTAGGGCTCTCCTGAGGAGTGCGGGAGAAACCCCAACCCTCCTCCTACCTTCTTTCCACCATCCGACGTTGGGCGTGAAGAACCGTGGTGGCGAGACGGGGAGAGGGGAGGATCAATCGCTCTTTCTGCGGGATCGAACGAGCAAGGGGCGGACGATCCTCCTTCTCCTCCTTCTCCGGCAAAAGCGAGGTAAGCGGTTCGGGCCTTTTCGTTTAATTTCGGTCTAGGGTTTTCCTTTTTGTCGGTGTCGTGGGTTGTTGAACAGGAGGCCGCCGCCGCCGTTGTCAAACGGGAGGCCGCCGCCGCTGTTGTCGTGTCCGCGGGGTCGTCGCCGCCGCCGTCGCCGGGGTCGCGGCGTCGCAACCGGAGCCGAAAAAGGGGTCGAAGTACTGTTCATTCGGAAGAAACAGGTCACGCGGTCCACCAGACCCGGCGTGCACCCGGTGCACGGATTCCGGACCCAGCGACGCGAACCCGGTGCACGGTTGCGTGCGCCAGGCCACGCGGTCCACCAGACCTGGCGTGCACCCGGTTCACCGCTACCGGGCCCAGGGGCGCGGACCCGGCGCACGAAAGCGTGCGCCAGGTCCGCGCGGCCCACCGTTTCGGCGTGCACTCGGTGCACGCCCGCACAGCCCGATCGCGTGGACCCGGCTCGCGCTCCCGCCCGTGCGCGGCCCGGCCCATGCCGCAGCGGTCCACCGCTGCGGCATGCTCCCGGTCTGCGCCCCGGCGGTCCTGCGTCGTGAACCCGGTCCACGCAGGGACCCGTGCACCAGTCTTCTGTTTGAGCGTCCAGAAGCTCTGTTTTTGGCCCGTTTCGCCCCGTTTTTGAGTGTTTTTAACCGCGACGATGTTTTTAACGATAAGTTTTACTGTAGATCTTCTTCGGGCACAAGGGAGTGTTTTAACTGGAGTTCTCGCACATCTTCTTCTTCGCGCTTCAGGTGGGTACACCTTTAGAACCCCTTTATGTACAATCTCGTTACTGTTATGATTATCATGTGGTGTGTACACGGTTTATTATTGTTGGTCTCATTCTGGGTACTTGGTCCATTATGGTGGGTTTTATTGTGGTGTCTAGCGCCGGTCTCCGGCAGTCCTTTACTCTTGATATTACATGTTATCGCTTTACTTTTGATATTACGTGTTATCGTTTACCCTCGATATTACATGTTACCGTTCACTCTTGATATTGCATGTTACTGTTCTACTCCTGATTATACATGTTAGCGGGGTACTTTAGATTTCACATGTCACCATTTTACTCTTGATTACACATCAGGTCGCTACCAGGATAGCGGTTATCGTTTTACTCTTGATTACACATTATGTTGCTAACATGATAGCGGTTATAGCTTTACTCTTGATCATATATTATGTTGCTAACATGATAACGGTTATATCTTCTCCTTGAGTATTGTTGGTATTGTTGGTTACTTTGCTCGAGGCTGCAGCACGCGCACCCGCGGTTTGGCCACCGCTAAGGGTGCGCTTTTCCGGAAAAGCGGTCTATGACCCGTGTATACCCACGAGGTGACGTAGTGGGGCCCCTTATTAGTTGTGGGGTTTGAGGCGCCGAGGTGCGAGCGGTGCGACCCGTCGGTTTAGTTGTCCGACGTGGTCGGGTGTTTGCAGGTACGGTGCGACCCGTCGGTTTAGTTGTCCGACGTGGTCGGGTTTGTTACAGGTACGGCACGGCCCGTCGGTTTAGTTGTCCGACGGGGCCAGGTATTACAGGTACGGTACGGCCCGCCGGTTGAGTTGTCCGACGGGGCCGGGTATTGCAGGATACAGGGGAACAGGTTATCTCTCCACGCTTGGGAGGGTGGTTACTCCGGTTTGCTTTACGGTTTGATTTACTACTTTTCCTGCTCTATTGTTATTATTCGTCACTGATTTCCCACATCGTGACAGGGTCCAGACGGGGGGAGCGGTAGGCGACAGTTAGGACGGGGCAGGAGCAGCTGGGTCGCTGGGGACCCTGGACTGTATTTCCTCTTTCATTTTTACATTTCATTTACGTTTGTAGTTATTTGTGAGGTTCTCGATACCCTCGTGGGGTCGGTGTGGATGTCGGCATAGTTTACTTTTGGTTCTCTTCTTATGCATTTATTTTCCCTTTGTTCCTGTTGGCCGTTTAAAAAAAAAAAAAGAAAAACAAAACCAAAGAAAAGACTGCGAAAACCGTTTTAAAAATTTAAGTGTCGTGTGGGCACCGATTTCAAAACCCTGCGGATTTTATGGATTGCGAAAATGAATTTCAAAACTCGAGTGTCGTGTGGGCACTGTTTTCAAACCCTGTGGATTTATGCTGTTTTCGAAATGCGTTTTCAAAATCTAAGTGCCGGGTAGGCGCTTTTTCAACGACTGTGGATTTATCCTTTCAAACTGATCGGCCGTGCATTTTAATAAATTATGGTACCTAGTTGTGTGTTAGTGACTGTTGTGATTGAATGGTTGGTTGTGTTGGAACTTGTACTAAACGCTACGCCGTGCATATACAGAGGAGACTCTGTCCGTTTGCAGAGAGATTCTGTATATGCGGCGGGTCTGGGCATGCACCGGGGAATAAAGGTTTTCTTTTATCAAAAAAAAAAAAAAAATTTCTTATACGTCAAATGTTCGACTTCTGTGAACCGTTTCCGCTAAAACGAACCCCCGGGGCGTGACAGATTAAGATGGTATCAGAGAGGTTCTTTCAATCACAACAGTTAATGCCGACATCCGTGGGGATACCTCACTTGCCTACAGGTGAATGAAATGGGTAGGGCATAGGAAGGTAGAACGCGAGTGATCGAGGGGGGGGAAGAGTCCGAGTCCTTTTCTCTCGCTAGGTGGTTCGTTGTTTTGTAAGTGGAGTCTAGGGCTGACTCTTGTTGTGTGTGTACAGATATGGCCCGTACCAGATCATCGGCCGGGGACGCGGAGGCAGATACGACGACGTCGACGGCCGCGGAAAACTAGCTCCTGCGGCAACAACTGCGAGAGTGCGGGGACCATCGAGTTCTTTTCTCGATATGGCTCGGGTGGTAGCACAACCCACCGGTGGTTGTTGGTTTGTTGGCCGTCTGTCGGCCATGGGTAACCGGATAGCTGTTTGTCTAAACTTGTACCTTCTGGGTTTTCTGGTGTTAAGTTACAGCGGGTAGTCGGTTGATTCCTTTTGCACCATGGGCAGGGTACTGGTGGGAATGAGGATTCCTCCCCTATGATCGTTACCCATAGTTCGGCTTTTCACCGTAACCACTGCGATTGGTTGTAGAGATCGTCGTGTTGGGTTCACGGGTGGCTCTTTTTAGTGGGGTTGTGGTGGTAAAGCTTTGGGTTGGGTTTCTGTTTTCTGCACAAGTGCGTCGGTTCGGTTGTCCTGCTGGTGGGTTGGCGTGTGATCCCTCGAGTGCGTTTAGTGAACCTAGGCAACTTTTGACACGGTTCTTCTCGCTGTTTTCGTTGCTTGTCTTCTTCCGACCCTTAGATTTCAGATGGATAGTCTTCAGTACCTGGAGATCTTTGCTGAACGGACCTAGAGCTTAGATTTCCTTCTAGTTGGGAATGTCAGTGTTGGCCTAGAAGTTACCGCTTGATTAGATGCCCGGTGCTTGGTGGGGCAACGGTTTGGGACCGAGAGCTAGTGGCGTTTTGGAGCGTCGCACCCCGTCGGTGCCAGGACGGAAGTAGGACCTTACCTTGTGGGTTTCGTCGCCAGCTTCCCATGACTAACGCATAGCCTTGAGGCTTGGTTGGGAGCTCTGCGGATTGTGATCTTTTGGGGATCTGGCGACTACTCGGAGTTTTGGTACTGGTCACCTTCGGCTAGGAGGCCCTGTACGCAGCCCTTTCTGTGGGGTAGACCTTGTGGTAGGTCTTAGAGCGGAAACCTAACGTTAGTCTTGACCGTTGCCTCGGTAGGATGGATAGTCGGAGCGGGTGGTCCGGGTTGGTGGTTATGCGCCGAGCTTGTGGCCCGTGTTGGTGACGGGTGGAAGTGTCCCGTGTTGGGGACGGAGGGGAGCGGTCCGTGTCGGTGACAGGTGAGCTCATTGTTTTCAGGGGGGGAAGTTATGGTAGTTGGTAACCCAGCCGGTTTGGTTGGCACCTCTCGGAGCCTTGTGAGGGCGTTGTGTGGCTTGTTTTCCTCGTCGTCGGGTTGGATGTTTTGGACTTTTAACGGACCATTGGTATGGGTTGGGCGGTATGACTGGGGCACCTCGACGCACCGCGAGACTTTGTTGCTGACTGCTCAGCGCCGGCTTGGGTGGCGTACGGACCGGTGTCGTCGGGACTGGGAATTTCGAGTTGGGAGGCAGGAATACGACGAGGTGCTGGGCAGGGACTGGTTCACGAGGTATCCGGCGGATGTATAGCTACTTGGGTTCAGTGAGCCTAGCTACTCGACCCTTTACGTCGTTCACTGACAACCCCCGTGGTAGGGGCTTCTTCTGCCATCCTCCTGACTGAATTGTCGGGAATACCCCCGGGCGAGAGGCCATCCTATCTTTCGAGCTTCTACCAGACACGCAACCTATCACTTAGGCGCCTTGCGGAATGGCTTTCGCGGAACTGAGGGAATCTAAGGCACAACAAGGAGTTTTTCTGAATAAAGGGTTCATCAGACCGAGTGTGTCGCCTTGGGGCGCACCCGTGCGTTTCGTGCAAAAGAAGAACGGAAGCCCACGCCTACGCATCAACTATAGGGAGATAAGCAATGTTACAGTGAAGAACAAGCCCGGGATCGATGACCTCTCCAATCAACTGCGAGGAACACTTACGGACTTTTCTCCGGAATCTCAGGGACCATAAGCTGTTTGCTAAGTTTAAGAATGTGAGTCGGACTTTGCGAAGTGGACTTTTTGGGGCACATTGTGTCAGCAACGGGAATCACAGAGAAGGTGAGCGGAACTGCCCGACATACGATCCGAAACTGGCAACAGTCGTTTCGTTTTAAAGCTTTGGAGACACCACCTTTTGGAGTTCATCGTGATGTGTTTTCGGACCGCCAGAGTCTTAAGTTTTGTTCACATAGAAGGATTTGATTTTTTGCGGCAGAAACATTGGTTAGAGTTACTGAAGGACTCGGCTTGTCCATTTAGTACCACCCCGGGAAAAGCAAGTGTAGTAGCGGATGTTTTAAGCAGGAAGGGTCAAACCAGACGGGGGGAAACCGATGAGCGCGAGTACTCAGCAGGACCGGTGCTGTCGCGCGACTTTTGTCCTTGGTGGTCAAGCCAACCCTTCTAGAGAAACCCTAGAAGGTCAGAAGATGGGTGCACGGTTACAGCTTATTCGAGACAAGACCCCCCGGACCACGCAAGCGACTTTTCGGCGAGTGCGAACAACGCAATACACTTTCGAGGGCGGACTTGCGTGCCCGAACTGCTAGTACTGAAGAAGGAGTTACCGTCAGAGGCGCACGGCGCTTCCTCTGTGGCGCACCCAGGTGACACGAAGATGTACGAGGACCTTAAGCAGAAATTTTGGTGGACAAGAGACACTCGGCCGGTGTCGAGCCTTTGGCAAAGTCTACAATGAGCCCTAGAAACTAAACCACACTTCAGCACGGCGTTTCATCTCCAGACCGACGGACAGTCCGAGAAAGTGAACCAGATTCTCGAAGGTGTGCTCCGAGCCTGCGTACGTAATGTAGGTGATGGACGGTCACTGCCTTTGAGCTTAGAAAGGACTTGAGCTTTGACGGAACACAGGCGCGGATCTTAGCACGAGAGGACAGAAAGGATTGCGCCACCGGACGATCCCCTATGTGATGGTGCTGTGGAGCAACCAGGAAGAACGTGAAGCGACTTGGAAATTGGAGTCAAAGATGAGGGAATGCTACCCAGTTCATTCGTTGCGGACCAGGAGTAAGTTTCGAGGACGAAACTTCTTTTAAGTGGTGAGTGATGTAGAGCCCTGACGTTTCCTTGCCCTTGTATACCTCCTTTTTTATAACAGGATTGTGAGGGAAAACTTTTTACTGTGTTTCTGCAATAGACCGGCCTGGACCGCGAGTATTTTTCTGCGATTGAGCTCGAAAAATGGAGGACGGCAAAGCAGACGGATTCGGATTCCGATTTACGGATCTCCCGGATTGGGGGTCAAAGCGTTTGCTTTCGGGTGGTGCATCGGAATCCGTGCTAAGTGGTCGGCACGCTTTTCGAGACGACCAGACGGGGAACCTGCTGTGATCGGATTTCTCATCTGTTTATGTCATTGGGTTATTTTTTTTATGTAGTGGTACTTCGACCTTCCGGTTTTCCATCTTGGGTCCTAACCGAATATTTTTTCAGTTGATTAAGAAGGGGTTGAAGTTCGAGAATTTCTGGGTTGACTGTCGGGGTTTGCGGGTATTTTTAGGTGGTAGAGCTCGCGAAACGGAGAGCGGCGGTGCGATCGGATTTGATTTCGGACTCCGGGACCTCCCAGAATAATTTTTTGAAGTTATTAGCGGTTTCGGGTGCATCGCAAGGCGTGCGGGTGATCGGCACGTTTTTCGAGGTAAAATTGGACCGCTGGTTCGCACCCGATGGTTTAGGTTTCGATTTTGGGGATTTTGAACTTATTTTTCCTACTTCTCATCCCTTTGGGTTCGTGCGTTAGGGCTCTCCTGAGGAGTGCGGGAGAAACCCCAACCCTCCTCCTACCTTCTTTCCACCATCCGACGTTGGGCGTGAAGAACCGTGGTGGCGAGACGGGGAGAGGGGAGGATCAATCGCTCTTTCTGCGGGATCGAACGAGCAAGGGGCGGACGATCCTCCTTCTCCTCCTCCTCCGGCAAAAGCGAGGTAAGCGGTTCGGGCCTTTTCGTTTAATTTCGGTCTAGGGTTTTCCTTTTTGTCGGTGTCGTGGGTTGTTGAACAGGAGGCCGCCGCCGCCGTTGTCAAACGGGAGGCCGCCGCCGCTGTTGTCGTGTCCGCGGGGTCGTCGCCGCCGTCGCCGGGGTCGCGGCGTCGCAACCGGAGCCGAAAAAGGGGTCGAAGTACTGTTCATTCGGAAGAAACAGGTCACGCGGTCCACCAGACCCGGCGTGCACCCGGTGCACGGATTCCGGACCCAGCGACGCGAACCCGGTGCACGGTTGCGTGCGCCAGGCCACGCGGTCCACCAGACCTGGCGTGCACCCGGTTCACCGCTACCGGGCCCAGGGGCGCGGACCCGGCGCACGAAAGCGTGCGCCAGGTCGCGCGGCCCACCGTTTCGGCGTGCACTCGGTGCACGCCCGCACAGCCCGATCGCGTGGACCCGGCTCGCGCTCCCGCCCGTGCGCGGCCCGGCCCATGCCGCAGCGGTCCACCGCTGCGGCATGCTCCCGGTCTGCGCCCCGGCGGTCCTGCGTCGTGAACCCGGTCCACGCAGGGACCCGTGCACCAGTCTTCTGTTTGAGCGTCCAGAAGCTCTGTTTTTGGCCCGTTTCGCCCCGTTTTTGAGTGTTTTTAACCGCGACGATGTTTTTAACGATAAGTTTTACTGTAGATCTTCTTCGGGCACAAGGGAGTGTTTTAACTGGAGTTCTCGCACATCTTCTTCTTCGCGCTTCAGGTGGGTACACCTTTAGAACCCCTTTATGTACAATCTCGTTACTGTTATGATTATCATGTGGTGTGTACACGGTTTATTATTGTTGGTCTCATTCTGGGTACTTGGTCCATTATGGTGGGTTTTATTGTGGTGTCTAGCGCCGGTCTCCGGCAGTCCTTTACTCTTGATATTACATGTTATCGCTTTACTTTTGATATTACGTGTTATCGTTTACCCTCGATATTACATGTTACCGTTCACTCTTGATATTGCATGTTACTGTTCTACTCCTGATTATACATGTTAGCGGGGTACTTTAGATTTCACATGTCACCATTTTACTCTTGATTACACATCAGGTCGCTACCAGGATAGCGGTTATCGTTTTACTCTTGATTACACATTATGTTGCTAACATGATAGCGGTTATAGCTTTACTCTTGATCATATATTATGTTGCTAACATGATAACGGTTATATCTTCTCCTTGAGTATTGTTGGTATTGTTGGTTACTTTGCTCGAGGCTGCAGCACGCGCACCCGCGGTTTGGCCACCGCTAAGGGTGCGCTTTTCCGGAAAAGCGGTCTATGACCCGTGTATACCCACGAGGTGACGTAGTGGGGCCCCTTATTAGTTGTGGGGTTTGAGGCGCCGAGGTGCGAGCGGTGCGACCCGTCGGTTTAGTTGTCCGACGTGGTCGGGTGTTTGCAGGTACGGTGCGACCCGTCGGTTTAGTTGTCCGACGTGGTCGGGTTTGTTACAGGTACGGCACGGCCCGTCGGTTTAGTTGTCCGACGGGGCCAGGTATTACAGGTACGGTACGGCCCGCCGGTTGAGTTGTCCGACGGGGCCGGGTATTGCAGGATACAGGGGAACAGGTTATCTCTCCACGCTTGGGAGGGTGGTTACTCCGGTTTGCTTTACGGTTTGATTTACTACTTTTCCTGCTCTATTGTTATTATTCGTCACTGATTTCCCACATCGTGACAGGGTCCAGACGGGGGGAGCGGTAGGCGACAGTGAGGACGGGGCAGGAGCAGCTGGGTCGCTGGGGACCCTGGACTGTATTTCCTCTTTCATTTTTACATTTCATTTACGTTTGTAGTTATTTGTGAGGTTCTCGATACCCTCGTGGGGTCGGTGTGGATGTCGGCATAGTTTACTTTTGGTTCTCTTCTTATGCATTTATTTTCCTTTGTTCCTGTTGGCCGTTTAAAAAAAAAAAAAAGAAAAACAAAACCAAAGAAAAGACTGCGAAAACCGTTTTAAAAATTTAAGTGTCGTGTGGGCACCGATTTCAAAACCCTGCGGATTTTATGGATTGCGAAAATGAATTTCAAAACTCGAGTGTCGTGTGGGCACTGTTTTCAAACCCTGTGGATTTATGCTGTTTTCGAAATGCGTTTTCAAAATCTAAGTGCCGGGTAGGCGCTTTTTCAACGACTGTGGATTTATCCTTTCAAACTGATCGGCCGTGCATTTTAATAAATTATGGTACCTAGTTGTGTGTTAGTGACTGTTGTGATTGAATGGTTGGTTGTGTTGGAACTTGTACTAAACGCTACGCCGTGCATATACAGAGGAGACTCTGTCCGTTTGCAGAGAGATTCTGTATATGCGGCGGGTCTGGGCATGCACCGGGGAATAAAGGTTTTCTTTTATCAAAAAAAAAAAAAAATTTCTTATACGTCAAATGTTCGACTTCTGTGAACCGTTTCCGCTAAAACGAACCCCCGGGGCGTGACAATATTACACCTATTCACCCCCCTCTAGGTGTTTGATAGTACCTATTTAGATCCTGGTGGATCCTAAATAACTCTACACTAGTGTTGTTGGGAGCCGTTCGGTTTGACGGTGGTCTCGTGTCGTTGTGAGTACCTTGACCGCTATGTGAGAGGTTGAGCATCATGATTCTATCCGTTCTGAGAGAGAGCGTGGATTTTGTCTATAGCCTGTATGAGCCACTACTCGATAGCGAGTTAGTCCGTTTGGACACCCTACGTAATTCCTTCCCGGCAGTGGGAGGTGGTTGTAGGTGGGGCGCAGGTTCGACTGGACCAGATATTGCAGTCAGCTCGATTGGGTCGATTGTGCACTTCATGTGCTAGTGGTTGCATACCATTCTCTGATTCTCCCCGCTTGAGCATTCAGAAGGAGGCAGGGTAGCTGTTGAGTATCATCAGCGTTTTTGTTTAGCTCCTACTGCTTTGGTTATTTTTGTCTCTTGAGGACTTAGTGGGCAAACCGTCGGGCCTGGCGGTGGTACCCACTGAGAACTCCCTTTTTGGTGTAGTTCTCACGCCCATTGGGGGTTTTCCCCCTCCTTTTTCCTTCCTCTCCTTTGTTTTGCACAGTCTTAGCGGGTATTGCTGATTCTGCGGTTGTTGATCGGTTTCGAGGGAGTCGCGAGCTAGATCCCTACCCGTCGTTGGAGAGTAGCGGTACCCCCCCCTTCAGAGGAGATCTTCAGTAGATTAGTCATTTTATTTCCTCTTTTGAGAGACTGATGTAGTGAGGATATGTTATGTATTAAGAGCCTGTACACTGATGTATTTATTGGAGATATCTCCCTGTTGAGTTTTGAGCTTTGTATATGAGGATATTGTATCATTATCATTTTTGGGAGATGGACATTGTTGTATTATTTTCAGTTGTACAGTGGTTGATTTTAGTTATGCAGCAGATTTTCATTTTTAGCTCTGATATCTGTTAGCTGTAGTACTTTTCTTGCAGGTGGGACGCTTCGCTTATGCGGGGTTTGGCATAGGTGGCGGATCTGTTGGCGAGCCTGGGTCGCAGTTTCGACCCCGGGGCGTGACACTGGAGTTGACGGTGTTGACTACTTACCCTTGGTGTTTGTGACTCCCGGTGGAATTGAGCTAGTTTCGAGGACGAAACTTTCTTTAGTGGGGGAGGATGTGAGGACCTGGATCCCCACGATGCGATTACTGGTTGACCAGCAGCTTCAGGAGGCCTATTTGGCGCATCAGTGGTGTTTGTGCACCAATTGGACACTAGTGATGGACTCAGAGGGTCTACTGGATCACGAGAGTAGTCTGATGACCCCGTTGGATGCTTAGAAGTGGTTTTGCGCGCAATGGATATTAAAATTGGGCTCAGCGCGAAGTTTGGACCAAAGAACATCTTTCCGGATGCCTTCGGCAATTTTTAGAGTTGGAATTTGGCAAAACGGACAGCGGATTTGGATTCAGCGTGCGAAAACGATGAAATTGAGCTATTTACTTGTTATTTTCGCCGCTGGTTACTGTTTACGCCGGAACAGTAACTCCGACGGCCGGCGGGCAGCTCCGGCGACGGCGGAGGGCGGCGGCGCGTCGGCGGGCAGGCTCGGGAGCGGCGGCGGGCAGGCGCGGGCAGCGCGCAGCGCGCAGCGCACCGGCGGGCGCGCGGGCAGTGCGCGGTCCACGGCACCGGCGTGCACCGTGGGCAGGCCACGTGGCATGTTATGATTGGTTGGCTTAGCAGTCTCGGTCCACGAGAAAAATGAGCGGGTGTACGGTGGACCGGGGGAGGGACACGTGGCGGTCGTTGGTTGGTTGGTCCTCATGCGCGCAGTCCACGGAGTGGGTGCAGGCCGCCTCGGGGCGCGTGCGTGCACAGTGCGCAGGCGGCGCTGACACGCGCATGTGCGCGTGCCAGGCGGGCGCTGACCCTCGGCCAGGCCTCGTGTCGGCGATGGGGTTGGCCACGTGTCGCTCGCTAGCGGTTGCCCTCGGTGTTGCCTGTGTGGCGGGCTACATGGAGGCCCATGGATGTTCCGGGCTGCTACAGTGTTGGGCCACATGTCGCTCGCTAGCGGTTGCCCTCGGTGTTGCCTGTGTGGCGGGCTACGTGGAGGCCCATGGAGGATCCGGGCCTGCACAGTGTTGGGCCGGGCCCAACACTGTAGCAGCCCGGAACTTCCGGGCGCCCGAAAGTTGGACATGGTGGGTATTCTTCCAAAAGATTTTTCAGCCTATATAAATGCCTCTGTTCCAGCTCTAATAACTTCTTCTCCGCGGGGATTTTGGCAGAGTGACCTTCAGCAACCTTCCTCCTCTCCCTGTGCTGCATCCATCTGCAGAGTTTGGAGATTTTTGGTGGCACGCTTATCGAGGTTTCCATTTTTACGGCGCGGCACGATGTTTGTCCATTTGTGTTCCCCTTCGTCGCATTTCGGTGCACGAGCTCCCCCGGCCTACTCCGACCTCCTTTTCAGGCGATTCTTGCGCCGTTGGATCCGCGACAGATAGAGCTACGATCTTCGTTTTTTTCCCCTGGTTTCACACTTTTCGAGGAGTTTTTCCATGCTTACTGGGACCCCATTTTCTGTTGGAATTTCTGGACAGCGACACCTTGCCGGATTTTTATCTCCGCAACCGGGCATCGGTTGGAGACGTGCCTATACACTTTTTTCATCTACTCGACGCGAGGATTATCACCGTATTTTTATTGGATTTTTCTGAGGCTTTCCCAGAGGTAGATTCTTCTCCTTTATCTGTACAAGGAAATACAGACGTATGGTTGTGTGTTTGTGAGCGCCCTATGTTGTGGAATTTGTAACTCGGCCTATGTGGCTCGGAATTTGGCGTGCAGGCACTCATTTCGAAGGTATCGACGCGAGGAACGCGATTGTATTTTTGTTGGATTTTTTTGAGTTCTTGCTGCAGGTGAAAAATCCACATCTTTGGGACTGTTCCAATAGAATTGTATGTACTTAGATATTTTGGAATACAAGTGTGATCTTAAACCTTATTGTTGAACCCAGGAAGGTTCGCGACTGTTTCTGAACCTGTTGGAACTGGAGGAAATTGGAGATAGTGAATTCCGGGTGTTTTCAGCTGTTTGGAGCCGAGGCTTGCGCGACATGTACCGAGGGAGCAGTTTTAGCAGATTTTGGACTGTGAGCGTCGACACTCTTCACCAACCTCAAGTTTGCCTTGGTTTAAGCACTTCAGGTGGGTAAGCTTAATTTGGTAACTGTATAAGGTTCTTATATCATGGTGAATGTAAGCGCACATGTGGGGATATCACCCCTCTATGATTGATAACAGGCATATTGTTGTACAACCGACATGAGCGAGAGGTAAGCAAGGAATGACCTACTTGGGTAAGATTGGTATACCATAGTAGGAAAATTTTAGCATGCTTTACTAATATATGTTTCACCCACTTTTATTATTTCTGAGGACAAAGCATGCTTGCATGGACATGTAGTTAGGCCATCTTTTACTGCTGCACTACTTTTGGAACTTGACTTAGGAGAAACCATGTTATCTTTTTCTCCTTCTTTGTTAGTCAGGTGGTCTGTGTTGCTCAGGTCGAGCAGGGGTTCTGGGTAGTGTAGTCGGGACTTAGTGTCTGGGACAGGTTGGATTAGTTGTGGGGCTTTGCGGCAACCGCGGATATTGGGCGGTTGACCGGACATTTATTTATGCACCAGATTGGGTATCTGATTTCTCTAGTGGACGGAGTTTCCCACTATTTGAGTATTTTTGCATCTGATTGAGGACCGAGGCTTTCCTTAGTGGTTGGGCTTTCCCACTTTGATCAGAGTCATGATCCAGTCCTGCTGATTTATGATACTTGTTACTGAGGCACTTTACTCGTGTGGGTCGCTCCCCTCGAGTGCCACTCCGGAGTGTGCGATTTACAGACTTCGAGTCCTTGAGACTCCCATCCCCTATCGGTGTTATGCGTAGGCTGGCATACCCGATTTGGCAGGCACAGCAGGCAGTACCAGTTTTACTGGTGGCATTAGATTGGGTTTATTACAGACACTTGCTTTATTGTTGCACCCGTGTTATGGGGACCGAGTGGAGTCTAGTAGCTGTGTTTAGACCAGTGCTAGTGTTGTTGGGAACCGTATGGGGATACGGTGGTCCAAGGGTCATTGTGAGTTGTTGACCGTTGTATAGGCAGGGCAGGCATAGCAGGCAGGGCAGGCATAGCAGGCATAGGCAGGCATGGCAGGCAAGCAGGCAGGGCAGGTATAGCAGGCATAGGCAGGCAGGGCAGGCATAGCAGGCATGGCAGGCATAGCAGGCATAGGCAGGCAGGGCAGGCATAGGCGGCATAGGCAGGCATGGCTGGCATAGCAGGCATAGGCAGGCATGGCAGGCATAGCAGGCATAGGCAGGCATAACAGGCATAGGCAGGCATGGCAGGCATAGCAGGCATAGGCAGGCAGGGCAGGCGTAGCAGGCGTAGGCAGGCATGACAGGCATCGCGGGCATAGGCAGGCATGGCAGGCATAGCAGGCATAGGCAGGCAGGGCAGGCTTAGCAGGCATGGCAGGCATAGCAGGCGTAGTAGGCATGGCAGGCAGTGCCAGTGATTACTGGTCTATCGATTGGGTCGATTGTGCACCTCATGTGCTGGTGGTTGCATACCACCCTTTGGTTCTTCCCTTTTGGGCACTTAGTTAGAAGCATGGTAGCTGTTGAGGGTCTCCAGCTTCCTTATTTCAGTCTTTACGGCTTGGGTTAGTTTTTGTCTCTTGAGGTCTTGGTGGGCAGACCGTCAGGACTGGCGGTGGTACCCACTGAGAACTCTCTTTTTTTGTGTAGTTCTCACACCCTCTGGGGGTTTTCCCCCTCATTTTCTTTCTCTCCTTGTTTTGCAGAGTCCTAGCGGATGTTGCTGATTCTGCGGTTGTTGATCGAGGCGAGAGAGTCGCGAGCTAGACCCCTACCCGTCGTAGGAGATTAGCGGTACCCCCCCCCCCTTCAGAGGAGAGCTTCTCTAGAGTAGTTATTTCATTTTCCTCTTTGAGAGACTGTTGTAGTGAGGATATATTATGTATTGAGAGCCTGTACACTGATGTATTTATTGGAGATATCTCCCTGTTGAGTTTTGAGCTTGTATATGAGGATATTGTATCATTTTCATTTTTGGGAGACAGACTTATTGTATTATTTCCAGTTGTACAGTGGTTGATTTTAGTTATACAGCAGATTCTTATTTATAGCTCTGATATTCTGTTTAGCTGTACTACTTTTCTTGCAGGTAGGACGCTTCGCCTATGCAGGTTGGCATAGGTGGCGGATCTATTGGCGAGCCCGGGTCGCAGTTTCGACCCCGGGGCGTGACACAGGCAAAGCCCATTGATATTGGGCCGCCTAGAAAAGCCCAAAGGCCAAAAACCACAAGTTTAAAATCACCAAAAAATATAAAATCCAACAATCCCCACATGATTTAAAACTTGTAAAATCGAAATACAAAATAAAATAAACGAAATACAAAAACTAAAACAGATGCTGGATCCCTTATACCACGTATTGGGCGAATGTTTCTTTCGGGTTTGAACCTTCACTTAGTACAGGTCTATGTATATCCGAGGGCACAATGGTGGACTTCGCCTTGAACCAAGGCCGGTGAATCGGATTTCCACAAACAGTACACATGGTACAGTCGTTTAGGTTCTATGTGGGTTAGCGCTTTTATGGTCATGCGCTCATATCGATTCATGTGTGTTTTTAGGGAACCGCCCTCTTCCCACAATCGCGGCCTCACGACTACACACATATAGTAGGTCCTGATAATGGTGCCTGCAAGGTCACACCCTGCCTCAAGGGTCTCGGAACCATTCAGGATAAGAAACCTTACTATCCACTTGCATAAATGAGCACTGTCGCCATAGGGAAGAGTATATATATAAGCAGTGCTCCGCACAACTACCAATTCGACTTGTTTCTACCCATTGAACCTCCAAGAGGTTGGGTTACCGTCGCCGGTAGTTTCTATTGTGGGCTAAGCCCCATCCCCCTCGACGATTCTAGGATCACTGTCCTAGACAACTTTTAGGAAGCTGATCAGCTAGGTTCTTTGCAGATCTCACAAATTCCAATGCAATTACATTTTCCTTAATATTCTGCCGAATATACTTTTGTCTTACTTTCATAAATCTATTCATCTTTGTTTCCACATTTTCTTGAGCACACTTGTCAGTAGCAGATTTGCAATCACAATGTATACACACTAGTGCTAAAAGTCGCTCCATCAGTGGCAAGTCATACAGAAATTCTCTAATCCACTTAGCCTCTGCTACAGTGGTATCTAAGGCTATCAGTTCAGATTCCATTGTACATCTAGCTATCAATGATTATTTCGATGACTTCCAAGAAACAGCTGCTCCACCAAGAAGAAAAACAAATCCAGTGGTTGACTTCACATCAGCTGTATCACTTATCCAGTTAGCATCACTAAATCCTTCTAATACAGTAGGGAATCCACAAAAATGCAATCCATAAGATACAGTGCCTTTCAGATATCTCAAAACTCTTTCTAATGCATTCCAATGTTCTCTATTTGGGTTATGAGTATATCTCCTCAATCTGTTCACAGCATAGGCTAAATCAGGTCTAGTGTAATCTACAAGATAACCTAGAGATCCTATAATCTGAGCATACCTATTCTGTCCTATAGAATCACCTTATTCTTCTTAAGATGTACACTAGGATCATAAGGTGTTACAACAATCATAGAATCAAAATATCCAAATTTCTTTAACACTTGTTCACTGTAGTGAGATTGGCTCATAATAATTTTATTTGATTTTCTTATGATCTTCATATTCAGAATCACATCAGCTTGCCCAAGATCCTTCATATCAAAGTTATTATTAAGTACTTTCTTAACATCCATTATCACATCCATATTTGTTCCAAAGATCAAAATATCATCAACATACAAATACAGGATTACTATCTGTCATTGTATTCCTTAGAGTACACACATTCATCAAACATGTTCACATGAAAACCAGCTTTCACTACTAAAGAGTCAAATTTCAAATGCCATTGCTTAGGAGCTTATTTAAGTCCATATAAAGATTTTGTCAACTTGCAAACTTTGTTTTCATGTCCAGCAACAATAAATCCCTCAGGTTGCTGCATATAAATTTCTTCCTCTAAATCACCATTTAGAAAAGCAGTCTTAACATCCATCTGATGAATAATCAAATTATGGACAGAGGCTAAAGCTAGCAGAATCCTAATAGAAGTAATCCTAGCTACAGGAGCATAGACATCAAAATAATCTACACCAGGCTTCTAGGACAAATCCTGAGCTACAAGTCTAGCTTTATACTTATCAACAGACCCATATGGTTTCAATTTCTTCTTAAAGATCCATCTACATCCTACAGGCTTACAACCTACAGGTAAATCAGATAACTCCCAACATGATTCTGTAGAATAGATTGCATCTCCAACTTAACAACTTCTTTCCAAAATAATGTATCTACAGAAGTCATAGCTTGGTCAAAGGTAGAAGGGGTATCTTCTACAAGAAGGACATAGAAATCATCACCAAAAGTCTTCTCAATCCTAGGACGCTTACTTTTCCTAGGTTCAGACTCTTCTATAGGTTCACTAGTGCTGGGTCTACTAAATCCACTTATAGTCTCAACAGGAACAGGTCTATCTTCTCTAGTTCTAAAAGAAAAGATATCCTCAAAGTATACTGCACCTCTAGCTTCAATAATTGTATTGTTAGAAATCTCATTAACCTCAGAATTTACCACAAAGAATCTATTAGCATTACTACCATCTGCATAGCCTAAGAAAACAGTATCCACAGTTTTAGGACCAATCTTTCTCTTCTTATTTTCAGGAATCTTTACTTTAGCTAGGTACCCCCACACTTTAAAATAATTCAGATTAGGTTTCCTACCCTTCCAAATTTCATAAGGAGATACAAAAGAACTCTTGTGGGGAATTCTATTAAGAATTACACAAGCAGTCATCAAAGCTTCACCCCACAAGTTCTCAGGTGCACCAGAACTAATAATCATTGAATTTACCATATCTATCAAAGTTCTATTTTTCCTTTCAGCTACTCCATTAGATTGAGGTGTATAAGGTGCAGTCACTTGATGTACAATTCCAAATTCTTGATAGAAAATAGTCATCTCATTCGATGTATATTCACCTCCTCGATCAGATCTTAAAATCTTAATTTTCTTATCCAATTGATTTTCAACCTCAGCTTTATAAATCTTAAATTTATTCAAAACTTCATCTTTATTCTTAATTAAATAAATATAACAATATTTCGAATGATCATCAATGAATGTTACAAAATATTTGCTTCCACCCCTGCTGGGTCTACATCCATCACAAACATCACTGTGTATAAGTTCTAGCAGATCAGAATCTCTATCTACAGATCTAAATGGTCTTCTAGGTTCCTTAGCTTGCACACTGTAATAACCGCGGGTCTACTTTCCTTTTTGGTCTTACCTGTGAATTTATTTCGAACCGCCTTTCGGCTAAGGGGACCGGGGTATGATTTTTCTCGCGTCGTTTTGGGCAGGCCGTCGGGGCTCGCGGATATTTTTAGAGAATAAAGCCCGCGAAACGAAGACCGGCGGCGCGATCGGATCAGTTTTCCGACCCCGGACGCTCCCGGAATAAAATCCTGAAGTTGTTGATGTTCGAGGGGTCAGCACGCCTTCGCTGAGGTAAGCCAGACCCGGATTTGAGTATACTTGATTTAATTTAATTTAATTGGATTTAAATCAGTTTAACTCGGCTCAACTTAATTTTCATTTGAGCGATGTTAATCCAATTTAATGTGATTTAATTTAGGGGTTTGGGGAAACCAAATCCCCGTCGGCTGCACCCAAACAACTGATTTAAACTCCAGGGGGAGGGGGATTAGGGTTCCCCGCTCCTTTCTTTTTCCCCTTCCGTACGCGTGAAAACCCCAAGCCCTTTCCCCCACCCGTACCGAGGCGACGCGAGGGCCGAAATCTTGACGAGGAGAAGGAGGAGATTGATCGCCTCCCCGCAAGATCCGACGAGCGCAAAAAGGACGATCCCTCTCCTTCACCCGGCGCCAACGGAAACAAGGTGAGCCGTGCTTTCGCTTTCTTGTTCCGTTTCTTGTTTCGTTCCTCGTGTCGAGTCTTGTTTGGGCAAGGGGAGGGAAATCCCTTGAATCGTCGGGGGTCTTGTGCCGCGTGCGAGGCGATTTCGGGGACCAAACGGGAGGCCGCCGCCGCCGTGGTTGAACGGGAGGCCGCCGCCGCCGTCACCATGTTCACGGGGTTATCGCCGAAGTCGCCGGGGTCGCGGGGTCGCAATCGGAGCCGCGGGGGAGCAAAACGGAGCGACACTGTTCACAGGGTACGGCCAGGCTGAGCCGCGGTCCACGGGACCCGTCGTACACCCGGCGCACGGATTCCGGGCCCAGGACCGCGGACCCGGCGCACGAACGCGTGCGCCAGGCCGCGCGGTCCATGGGACCCGTCGCGCACCCGGCGCACGGCTTCCGGGCCCTGGGCGCGGACCCGGCGCACGAACGCGTGCGCCAGGCCGCGCGGCCCACCGCCGAGGCGTGCACCCGGTGCACACCCCGTAGCCCTGGTGGCCGTGGACCCGGCGCGCGCTCCTGGCCATGCGCGGCCCGGCCCAAGACGCTCGGGGTCCACCGCGCCGCGTGCTCCCGGCCCTCACCCGTGCTGCCCGCCGTCGTGGACCCGGTCCACGCATGAGCCCGTACACCAACCTCCAGAAAAAGGGCCCAGGAGCTCCGTTTTTAGCCCGGTTCGCCCCGTTTTTGAGTGTTTTGAACCGTGACGACGTTTTTGACGAATGAATTTGTGTTACAGCTGTTTGGACCCGCGGCGAGGGCTTTGCGGTCGGATTTTTCCACACGTCTCTTTCTTCGTGCTTGAGGTGGGTTGTTTTTCTAAGTCCCTGCATTTAATTTTTATTAAGTTGGGAGGGGTCAACCTAGTGCGTACTTGGGCTGAGCGTGGTATTTAGTATCGATCTCCGTTGACTGTTTCAACTTAAATACTACATGTTATCGTCCACTTGAATGCTACCTGATGTCATTACCTTAGACGCTACGGATTATTGCTTCGTACTGATGATTATGTGATTTCGTATTCCTGGTGTTACCAGTTACCGTCTTTCCTTCGATTATGCTATTAGTAGGGTACTTTGAGTATACATGCTACTATCTTATTCTGATTCGTGCATCATGGTTACTATCTTATTGTTTCATATACATTGTGATTACTGCCTTACTATTGCTCATGCATTGTGGTTCTGTGCTCGAGGCTGCAACACGTGCACCCGCGGTTTGGCCACCGTGAGGGGTGCACTTTTCCGGAAAAGAGGTCTATGACCCGTGTATACCCACGAGGTGACGTAGTGGGGCCCCTTATTAGTTGTGGGGTTGAGGCGCCGAGGTGCGAGCGGTGCGACCCGTCGGTTTAGTTGTCCGACGTGGTCGGGTTTCTACAGGTACGGTATGGCCGTCGGTTTAGTTGTCCGACGCGGCCGGGTATAGCAGGATACAGGTGTACAGGTTATTGGTTCCCTCTGGAGAGGGTGGTTGCTTCGGTTATCAGCACGGTTTGTTTACTATATTTTCCTGCTCTACTATTATACGTCGCTGACTTCCCACTTTGTGACAGGATCCAGACGGGGGGAGAGGTAGGCGACGGCGAGGACGGGGCAGGAGTTTCTGGGTTGCTGGGAACCCTGGACTGTAGCTTTTCTTTATTTCTCGCATTTCATTTACTTTATAGTTACATGTGAGGTTCTCGATACCCTCGTGGGGTCGACTGGGATGTCGGTATTTGGTTATCCTATTATGCATTACTTTCCTTTTCATATCTATGGGCCATTTGAAAAAGAAAAAGGCAAAACCAAAGAAAAGATTTCGAAAATTGTTTTTAAAATCTAAGTGTCGTGTGGGCACTGGTTTCAAAACCCTGTGGATTTATGGATTGCGAAATGGATTTCAAAACTTGGGTGTCGGGTGGGCACCGCTTTCAAAACCCTGTGGATTTATGCTGATTTCGAAAACTCGTTTTCCAAAACATAAGTGCCGAGTGGGCGCTCTTTTAAATCGGTGGATTTATCCTTTCCAAATTGATCTGGCCATGCTCTTGAATGATTAGAATGCTGGTTGTATGTTTATAATTGTTGTGATCGAATGGTTATGTATGATTTGGAATATGTACTGAGTGCTACGCCGTGCATATACAGGGGAGACTCTGCCCGGTTGCAGAGAGATCCTGTGTATGCGGCGGGTCTGGGCACGCACCGGGGAGGAAGGAACTTCAACAAAAAAAAAAAAGAGAAAATAAATTTGCAAAACAAACCCTCTTTACTAATCGTTTCCGCCGACTGAAACCCCCGGGGCGTGACAGATTAAGATGGTATCAGAGCGATTCATTCAATCACAACAATTAATACTGACATCCGTGGGAATGCCTCACATATCTATAAGTGAATGAAATGGGTAGGATATAGGACTTTAGAACGTGAGTGATCGGGGGGGGGGGGGGGGGGGAAACATTGGAGTCTTTCTTGAGCTAAGTGGTTTGTGGTTGTAGGTAAAGTCTGACGTAGACCCATGTTGTGTGTGACAGCCATGGTTCGTACCAGGTCGTCGGCAGGAGACGCCGAGGCAGACGCGACAACATCGACGGCCGCGGAGAACCAACTCCTGCGGCAGCAATTGCGGGAAATGGCGGGGCAATTGGCCACCCTCACCGATCATGTGCGTCAATTGACGCATCAGCAGCAGGCCGCGCCAGTGACGGCCGCCCCGGTCCCTCCGCCGGGCCGACAGCACCGGCCGCGGCACCACCGACAGCGCCACCGCCGGCGGCGACCACGGGGCCGGCGCCAGGGACAACTAGCCGGGTTATTCTGGAGGAAACAGTGGTCACGCCTACCCCTATCGCGGCTGCCGCCGCCGCAAGTGGGGGGGGGGGTTGTGATGACCGAGCGGGATCGAGTGCGGGCCAACTTGAAGGACTTAAGAAGCACGACCCGCCCACGTTCGAAGGGGACACGACAGATCCGTGGGTCGTTGAGAACTGGGTGGGGTCGATGGAGAAACTTTTGAAGACCTACTCATGGAGGATGATGAGCGGGTTCCCCTGGCAGTCCATTGCCTGGAGGGGAATGCCCGTTTATGGTGGAAGACGGTACGCCCAGATCCTGCTAAGGGTACCGCTTTTCCGTCCTGGGAAACTTTCAAGAAAGAGCTGTTCGAGGCCTTCTTCACCAGCAGCGTCAAGAAGAAGTTGGAAGATGATCTGAACCATATCCAGCAGGGAAACCGGACGGTTATGGAGTACCAACGAGAGTTCGTCCGCCTAGCGAACTGCGTCCCGTTCGTCATAAGGGACGAGGCTCACAGGGCGCAACTTTTTGTGGACGGCTTGCGGAGCAATATCTTTGAGGTGGTGCAAGCAGCTGACCTGCATACATTCCAGAAAGTGGTCGACAGGGCCACTACGGTAGAGCGGGGCTTTGCGATCACCCGCGCCAGAAGGGAGAACTCGCGCGACTGGAGGACAGAAAGCGGCAACAGCAGAACTCGGGAGGGGGCTCTTGGAGTGGGGGCGGAGCCTCCAAACGGTGGAGACCGCAGGCGGGACCCCGGGGCGCGCCAGCAGGAGGGCCGAGGCCGGGAAATAGGCCTTGCGTTATTTGCGGGGGAGGGCACATTGCGGGGGAGTGCCCCCAACGGAGCGACCACTATTTTCAGGTGCGGCAAGCGGGGGCACTTCCGCCGCAACTGCCCCTTGGGCGGGGACCTGCACCCTCGGGAGCTTATACGCCCGCGTCACAAGCCCTCAGGGCGGGGGAAAGCTCCTATGGCGTCAACTTCCAGACCCCCGCACCCCGGCGTGAGGAGGATCGGCAGCCACAACCAGGCGGGAGGGTTTTCTCAATGACCAGCCAAGGGACTAATCCACCGGAGGACGCTCTTGCAGGTACTACTTCCGTTTCGAATTCCCGTGCTAGAACTCTTTTCGATACCGGAGCAACACACTCGTTCATTTCTCGTGATTTCGTTTTTATGCATGATCTCGAGGAGACCCCCCTTCAAAGTCTCTTGACGGTGCAAACAGCGGGGGGGACTTTGGAGGCGGTCAGCTTCGTGGCCGCCTGCTCGATTAAGCTTGGGCGACTGGCTTGCCCATGGGATTTGGTGGTAATCCCCTTGAAGGAGTACGACGCGGTGTTGGGCATGGATTGGCTCACGAGGTACCAGGCGCTCATTGATTGTGACAAGCGACAAGTTCGATTGCAAGAACCGGGTTTTCCTGAACATGTGTATATGGCGGGCAAGAGCATCACCTTCCCGGGGGTCATTTCAGCGGCGCGAGCCAGAAAGTTGGTAGAGGGTGGATGCGTGGCCTATTTAGCATCGGTGGACCTGGCCACCCGACCCTCGTCGACACCTTCAGACATCCCGGTGGTGAGGGACTTCCCCGACGTTTTCCCCGCAGAACTGCCCGGGATGCCTCCGGAGCGGGAGGTGGAGTTCCCTATCGAGCTGGTACCAGGCACGCAGCCAATTACGAAGGCGCCTTACCGAATGGCCTTCGCGGAGCTAAAGGAGCTTAAAGCACAGCTGGAAGACCTCTTGGATAAAGGGTTCATCAGACCGAGTGTGTCACCCTGGGGCGCACCGGTACTCTTCGTGCGGAAGAAAGACGGAAGCCTGCGTCTCTGCATCGACTACAGAGGGATAAACAAGGTTACGGTGAAGAATAAATACCCCCTGCCCAGAATCGACGACCTCTTCGATCAGTTACGGGGAGCGACAGTCTTCTCCAAAATTGACCTACAGTCGGGCTATCATCAACTCCGAGTTCGAAATGAAGATATTCCCAAGACCGCCTTCCGGACTCGGTACGGCCACTACGAGTTCACGGTGATGCCTTTCGGACTTACGAACGCCCCCGCTGTTTTCATGGACATGATGAACCGGATCTTCAGACCCTTCTTGGATCGGTTCGTGGTAGTCTTCATCGACGACATCCTGATTTACTCCACTACCGACGAGGAGCACGAGGACCATCTACGAACGATCCTCCAGACCCTCAGAGAGCAGAAGCTGTTCGCCAAACTCAAGAAGTGTGAGTTCTGGCTGCGCGAAGTCGGTTTCCTAGGGCACGTGATCTCGGCACAGGGAATCGCCGTGGATCCCAAGAAGGTAGAAGCAGTGGTTGACTGGCAGCCGCCGACGTCGGTGACAGAAGTACGAAGTTTCCTAGGGCTGGCAGGATATTACCGGCGCTTCGTTGAGGGCTTCGCAAAGATTGCTACTCCTCTAAATCGGTTGACCAGAAAAGGGGAGAAGTTCACATGGACGGCCAAATGCCAGGAGAGTTTTGAGGAACTCAAGAGGAGGCTAACCAGGGCACCCATACTTGTACTGCCAGCACCCGGAGAGGATTATGAGGTGTACTGCGATGCATCAAGGATCGGTCTTGGAGGTGTTCTGATGCAACAGGGGAAAGTGATTGCCTACGCATCCAGGCAGCTGAAGGACTATGAAAAGAACTACCCGATACACGACTTGGAGTTGGCTGCCGTAGTCTTCGTTTTAAAACTGTGGAGGCATTACCTCTTCGGAGTCCACTGCAACGTTTTCTCAGATCATCAAAGTCTTAAGTACATCTTTACCCAAAAAGAGTTAAACTTGCGGCAGAGGCGGTGGCTCGAGTTATTGAAGGATTACGATTTGACGATTCAATATCACCCCGGGAAGGCAAATGTGGTAGCAGACGCACTGAGCAGGAAAGGGCATCAGGAAGGGGCGCCGGAGAGCGCGCTGACGAAGCAGGACCACCTGATCGCGGAGTTCGCACGAATGCAGTTGGAGGTGGTGCCTGCGGGCACAGTTCTGCAACTTCTAACCTTGGTGGTCAAGCCGACGCTATTCGAGAAGATCCAGGAGGGACAGCAGACCGATCCACACCTACAGCGCATTCGAGACAAGATTCCCCAGGGCCAAGAGATTGACTTTGCGGTGAAAGACGACGGCACCCTACGGTTCCGCGGACGGATCTGCGTGCCGGATTCACCAGAGTTGAAAGATGAAATCTTAGCGGAGGCACACCGAGCCCCTTATGCGGCACATCCGGGGGGCACGAAGATGTACAGGGATATTAAACAGACTTTCTGGTGGCCTAAACTGAAAGGAGACGTGACTCGACACGTGGCTCACTGCTTAGTATGCCAACAAATAAAGGCCGAGCATCAGCGACCTGCCGGGAAGCTGCAACCCCTACCGGTACCAGAGTGGAAATGGGACCAGATTACTATGGATTTTGTCACTGGATTCCCACGATCACAACAGGGCCACGACGCGATCTGGGTCATAGTCGACCGGTTAACCAAGTCAGCACACTTCCTACCAATTCATACCACTTGGACCCGCGAACGGCTAGCTCAAGTCTACATCAGCGAGATCGTGAGACTACATGGAGTGCCGGCATCGATCACCTCGGACAGAGACACGCGCTTTGTCTCGAAGTTTTGGCAGAGCCTTCAGCGGGCTATGGGCACTAGACTACAGTTCAGCACAGCCTTCCACCCTCAGACGGACGGACAGTCGGAGCGGGTGATACAAACCCTCGAAGACCTGCTTCGCGCATGTGTGCTTGATTGGGGAATCGGTTGGTCACGCTACCTACCCCTCGTGGAATTCGCCTATAACAACAGCTACCAGGCCAGCATCCAGATGGCGCCCTACGAAGCCTTATACGGAAGGCGCTGCCGGTCCCCGATTTGTTGGGACGACTTGGGAGAACGGAAACTCTTGGGACCCGATTTAGTGGAGGAAACTGAAGAAAAGGTACGCCTGATCAGACAGCGCCTGCTGACCGCCCAGAGTCGACAGAAGAGTTACGCAGACCAGAGGCGCCGAGACTTGGAATTTCAAGTGGGGGAACACGTGTTCTTGCGGGTCTCGCCATCCAGAGGAATCAAGCGTTTCGGACTAAAGGGCAAGCTGAGCCCACGGTTTGTGGGGCCTTTCGAGATCCTGGAGCGCATTGGCCCAGTAGCTTACCGCCTCGCCCTACCACCAAACCTCGACCGAGTTCACGACGTATTCCATGTTTCGATGCTTCGGAAATACCTTCCTGACCCGTCACACGTTCTGGACGCCTCAGCACTCGAGCTTAAGGAGGACCTCAGCTTTGAAGAAACCCCGGTGAGAATCTTGGCAAGGGAAAATAAGTCACTGCGAAATCGAACCATCCCCTACGTGAAGGTACTTTGGAACAACCACGAGGAGCGAGAAGCAACTTGGGAACTGGAGTCTAAGATGAAGGAGTGCTATCCCGACCTTTTCACTCCCACCCGGGCTTGAGTTTCGAGGACGAAACTCGTTTTTAGAGGTGAGTGGTGTAATAACCGCGGGTCTACTTTCCTTTTTGGTCTTACCTGTGAATTTATTTCGAACCGCCTTTCGGCTAAGGGGACCGGGGTACGATTTTTCTCGCGTCGTTTTGGGCAGGCTGTCGGGGCTCGCGGATATTTTTAGAGAATAAAGCCCGCGAAACGAAGACCGGCGGCGCGATCGGATCAGTTTTCCGACCCCGGACGCTCCCGGAATAAAATCCTGAAGTTGTTGATGTTCGAGGGGTCAGCACGCCTTCGCTGAGGTAAGCCAGACCCGGATTTGAGTATACTTGATTTAATTTAATTTAATTGGATTTAAATCAGTTTAACTCGGCTCAACTTAATTTTCATTTGAGCGATGTTAATCCAATTTAATGTGATTTAATTTAGGGGTTTGGGGAAACCAAATCCCCGTCGGCTGCACCCAAACAACTGATTTAAACTCCAGGGGGAGGGGGATTAGGGTTCCCCGCTCCTTTCTTTTTCCCCTTCCGTACGCGAGAAAACCCCAAGCCCTTTCCCCCACCCGTACCGAGGCGACGCGAGGGCCGAAATCTTGACGAGGAGAAGGAGGAGATTGATCGCCTCCCCGCAAGATCCGACGAGCGCAAAAAGGACGATCCCTCTCCTTCACCCGGCGCCAACGGAAACAAGGTGAGCCGTGCTTTCGCTTTCTTGTTCCGTTTCTTGTTTCGTTCCTCGTGTCGAGTCTTGTTTGGGCAAGGGGAGGGAAATCCCTTGAATCGTCGGGGGTCTTGTGCCGCGTGCGAGGCGATTTCGGGGACCAAACGGGAGGCCGCCGCCGCCGTGGTTGAACGGGAGGCCGCCGCCGCCGTCACCATGTTCACGGGGTTATCGCCGAAGTCGCCGGGGTCGCGGGGTCGCAATCGGAGCCGCGGGGGAGCAAAACGGAGCGACACTGTTCACAGGGTACGGCCAGGCTGAGCCGCGGTCCACGGGACCCGTCGTACACCCGGCGCACGGATTCCGGGCCCAGGACCGCGGACCCGGCGCACGAACGCGCGCAGGCCGCGCGGTCCATGGGACCCGTCGCGCACCCGGCGCACGGCTTCCGGCCCTGGGCCGCGGACCCGGCGCACGAACGCGTGCGCCAGGCCGCGCGGCCCACCGCCGAGGCGTGCGCCCGGTGCACACCCCGTAGCCCTGGTGGCCGTGGACCCGGCGCGCGCTCCTGGCCATGCGCGGCCCGGCCCAAGACGCTCGGGTCCACCGCGCCGCGTGCTCCCGGCCCTCACCCGTGCTGCCCGCCGTCGTGGACCCGGTCCACGCATGAGCCCGTACACCAACCTCCAGAAAAAGGGCCCAGGAGCTCCGTTTTTAGCCCGGTTCGCCCCGTTTTTGAGTGTTTTGAACCGTGACGACGTTTTTGACGAATGAATTTGTGTTACAGCTGTTTGGACCCGCGGCGAGGGCTTTGCGGTCGGATTTTTCCACACGTCTCTTTCTTCGTGCTTGAGGTGGGTTGTTTTTCTAAGTCCCTGCATTTAATTTTTATTAAGTTGGGAGGGGTCAACCTAGTGCGTACTTGGGCTGAGCGTGGTATTTAGTATCGATCTCCGTTGACTGTTTCAACTTAAATAC
Source organism: Tillandsia fasciculata (assembly GCA_029168755.2). Taxonomy (NCBI): domain Eukaryota; kingdom Viridiplantae; phylum Streptophyta; class Magnoliopsida; order Poales; family Bromeliaceae; genus Tillandsia; species Tillandsia fasciculata. The sequence continues at coordinate 168,641 of JAQOTM010000097.1, read as the reverse complement.
TACATGTTATCGTCCACTTGAATGCTACCTGATGTCATTACCTTAGACGCTACGGATTATTGCTTCGTACTGATGATTATGTGATTTCGTATTCCTGGTGTTACCAGTTACCGTCTTTCCTTCGATTATGCTATTAGTAGGGTACTTTGAGTATACATGCTACTATCTTATTCTGATTCGTGCATCATGGTTACTATCTTATTGTTTCATATACATTGTGATTACTGCCTTACTATTGCTCATGCATTGTGGTTCCTGTGCTCGAGGCTGCAACACGTGCACCCGCGGTTTGGCCACCGTGAGGGGTGCACTTTTCCGGAAAAGAGGTCTATGACCCGTGTATACCCACGAGGTGACGTAGTGGGGCCCCTTATTAGTTGTGGGGTTGAGGCGCCGAGGTGCGAGCGGTGCGACCCGTCGGTTTAGTTGTCCGACGTGGTCGGGTTTCTACAGGTACGGTATGGCCGTCGGTTTAGTTGTCCGACGCGGCCGGGTATAGCAGGATACAGGTGTACAGGTTATTGGTTCCCTCTGGAGAGGGTGGTTGCTTCGGTTATCAGCACGGTTTGTTTACTATATTTTCCTGCTCTACTATTATACGTCGCTGACTTCCCACTTTGTGACAGGATCCAGACGGGGGGAGAGGTAGGCGACGGCGAGGACGGGGCAGGAGTTTCTGGGTTGCTGGGAACCCTGGACTGTAGCTTTTCTTTATTTCTCGCATTTCATTTACTTTATAGTTACATGTGAGGTTCTCGATACCCTCGTGGGGTCGACTGGGATGTCGGTATTTGGTTATCCTATTATGCATTACTTTCCTTTTCATATCTATGGGCCATTTGAAAAAGAAAAAGGCAAAACCAAAGAAAAGATTTCGAAAATTGTTTTTAAAATCTAAGTGTCGTGTGGGCACTGGTTTCAAAACCCTGTGGATTTATGGATTGCGAAATGGATTTCAAAACTTGGGTGTCGGGTGGGCACCGCTTTCAAAACCCTGTGGATTTATGCTGATTTCGAAAACTCGTTTTCCAAAACATAAGTGCCGAGTGGGCGCTCTTTTAAATCGGTGGATTTATCCTTTCCAAATTGATCTGGCCATGCTCTTGAATGATTAGAATGCTGGTTGTATGTTTATAATTGTTGTGATCGAATGGTTATGTATGATTTGGAATATGTACTGAGTGCTACGCCGTGCATATACAGGGGAGACTCTGCCCGGTTGCAGAGAGATCCTGTGTATGCGGCGGGTCTGGGCACGCACCGGGGAGGAAGGAACTTCAACAAAAAAAAAAAAAAAGAAAAATAAATTTGCAAAACAAACCCTCTTTACTAATCGTTTCCGCCGACTGAAACCCCCGGGGCGTGACACACACGTTTCACATCTATGAATCATTGAAATAGATTTAGGAATCAAATCAAAATTCATCATCTCTTAATAGTATTAAAATTCACATGCCCAATCTTTCATGCCAATATCAGATGAAAACAACATTCAAAATAATACTTTCATTAATAGTAGAAGTCATCACAAAAAGCTTAAATAAACCATCACTCAAAAATTCTTTTCCAATAAAGTTCACTCCTTTAGTAATTACTACCCTATTACATTCAAAAACAAACTTAAAACCTTGCTGAACTAAAAGAGAATCACTAATCAGGTTCTTCCTAAGGGGTTGAAAATTTCTACCCTTAGGTTTCGGGTTCTCTAATAGGTTGGCTTGGGTAGAAAGCTCGCTAGGCTTCTTATCCCTAACTCGGTTGGTTTCTTCTATCCTAAGAGATCTTAGGACAAAATTCAGGGAAAGTTCTCTTGATTGTGGTTCAGATCATTGGCATGGCTAGACCAGGAAGGAGGCACTTATCTATTAAAGTGGCAACTAGAAAACTCTCATCTAGACTATAACCATTAGATCTAAGTTGCTCAATAATGTACTCAAAATCGGTAGGGTCAGACATTGGTTTACTATCTAACATTTAAACTTAAGCAATATGAAGCTTGGTATCTCTTCTTAGTAGGATCAATCTGACCATACTTTTGTTCTAAGGAAATCCAGAGTTCCCTAGCAGTCTGACTACTACGTAATATCATAAAGCTTATGAGATAGAGTGTTAAGGATCCGGTTCAGACAATGATAATTAATCATAGTAGGATCAGTAGGAGGCACAGGTATAGGTGGAGGTGCAACAGCAGGAGGAGTAGGAGCACTCTGAGACTGGGTGCGAGTCTGGGGGCGATTTGCCGCAGATTGAATAGCACCATCAGGTGCAGTTTCATTACCATTCTCAACGGGATATGAGATGGCACAAACAAGTCCCAGAGTGGTGAGCCAGAATCGCATTTGATTCTGCCACCTTCTAAAATTACGACCATCAAGGTAAAAAGGTTTCGCCAAATACGAATCCTCCATTAATCTGTTTAAATAAAAACCTACTATAATGTCACAAATTATTCTAAATTTAAAACAGTTATCTAAGTTGATGGGTTTAGATTTAATCAATAATAATTATACTAATTTAATTAACAGTGTAATGATCAACTTATACAATAATATTTAATTAATCAACTGTACTAACAGAGTAGAGTAATTAACTATTTAAAATGTTCAATTACGAAGTATACTAACAATTTTATAGTAACAGTGTACAGTATGCTATGGTAACAGTTAAACTATATTTTAAACAGTATAGCAGAATAATATTTATCAACAATATTTATTAATAGTATAAACACAAAGATACTATAGTAAAATGTTAACAGAATTCTAACTCAGTATTATCAATTAATAAGAATTGAACGTTACAAACACAATTCTATAGTACTAACATAGTTGATAGTACAAACAGAGTTCTATGTAGATTAATTATAGCAACACAATATTATTCTAATTAATTAAAACAATCAGTAAAAAAGAAAAATTTAGTCTCGAATGAATGTAAAAGCAACAGAGTACACTAGGTTGCAAAAGTTTTTTTAACAGTGGCAATAGTATTCTATAGTAACAGTACTAACATAAATATCAATATATACTAATTAAAAGTTTATCTTATTCACAGTGCAATCCACAGTATTTCACTAATTATATGAAAAGATAAAATAAAATAAATCTCGCTTCTAGATTGTGGATAAATTTATCTTTTCAAATTAATTCTTTTTAATAATTTAAACTAAATTTAAACTCGAAATACTATAAATCAAAGTTTAGATGAAGCCTGTGAATGTCGAGGCGTGCGTGAGCACTGTCCTAGAAGCGAGATTGTCCCTCCACGTGCGAGGCTCTGGTAATCACCCCTAGCGATATAAAAACCACTGTCCACCCCGTCGGCAACGACTCGGGATGGCTGTGAGGACCTGGATCCCCACGACGAGAATACGGTTGACCAGCAGCTTCTGGAGGCTATGTGGGCGCGTTGGGGTGTTCGTGCACCAATTGGACACTAGTGTTGGACTCAGAGTGTCTACTGGATCACGAGAGTAGTCTGATGACCCCGTCGGATTGCTTAGAAGCGGTTTTGCGTGCAATGGATATTCAAATGGGCTCAGCCGCGAAGTTTGGACCAAAAAACATCTTTCCGGATGCCTTCGGTGATTTTAGAGTTGGAATTTGGGCAAAACGGACATCAAATTCGGATTCAAGCGCGCGAAAATGGTCCAAAATGGACTAC
>JAQOTM010000097.1:105655-164878 GCA_029168755.2 Tillandsia fasciculata | reverse complement strand
GAGTGGAGTCTAGTAGCTGTGTTTAGACCAGTGCTAGTGTTGTTGGGAAACCGTATGGGGATACGGTGGTCAAGGGTCATTGTGCTTGTTGACCGTTGTATAGGCAGCGGCAGGCATAGCAGGCAGGGCAGGCATAGCAGGCATAGGCAGGCATGGCAGGCAAGCAGGCAGGGCAGGCATAGCAGGCATATGGCAGGCAGGGCAGGCATAGCAGGCATGGCAGGCATAGCAGGCATAGGCAGGCAGGGCAGGCGAAGGCGGCATAGGCAGGCATGGCTGGCATAGCAGGCATAGGCAGGCATGGCAGGCATAGCAGGCATAGGCAGGCATAACAGGCATAGGCAGGCATGGCAGGCATAGCAGCATAGGCAGGCAGGGCAGGCGTAGCAGGCGTAGGCAGGCATGACAGGCATCGCGCGGGGCATAGGCAGGCATGGCAGGCATAGCAGGCATAGCAGGCAGGGCAGGTCTTAGCAGGCATGGCAGGCATAGCAGGCGTAGTAGGCATGGCAGGCAGTGCCAGTGATTACTGGTCTATCGATTGGGTCGATTGTGCACCTCATGTGCTGGTGGTTGCATACCACCCTTTGGTTCTTCCCTTTTGGCACTTAGTTAGAAGCATGGTAGCTGTTGAGGGTCTCCAGCTTCCTTATTTCAGTCTTTACGGCTTGGGTTAGTTTTTGTCTCTTGAGGTCTTGGTGGGCAGACCGTCAGGACTGGCGGTGGTACCCACTGAGAACTCTCTTTTTTTGTGTAGTTCTCACACCCTCTGGGGGGTTTCCCCCTCATTTTCTTTCTCTCCTTGTTTTGCAGAGTCCTAGCGGATGTTGCTGATTCTGCGGTTGTTGATCGAGGCGAGAGAGTCGCGAGCTAGACCCCTACCCGTCGTAGGAGATTAGCGGTACCCCCCCCCCCTTCAGAGGAGAGCTTCTCTAGAGTAGTTATTTCATTTTCCTCTTTGAGAGACTGTTGTAGTGAGGATATATTATGTATTGAAGCCTGTACACTGATGTATTTATTGGAGATATCTCGCTGTTGAGTTTTGAGCTTGTATATGAGGATATTGTATCATTTTCATTTTTGGGAGACAGACTTATTGTATTATTTCCAGTTGTACAGTGGTTGATTTTAGTTTTTACAGCAGATTCTTATTTATAGCTCTGATATTCTTGTAGCTGTACTACTTCTTGCAGGTAGGACGCTTCGCCTATGCAGGTTGGCATAGGGGCGGATCTATTGGCGAGCCGGGTCGCAGTTTCGACCCCGGGGCGTGACACAGGCAAAGCCCATTGATATTGGGCCGCCTAGAAAAGCCAAAGGCCAAAAATCCACAAGTTTAAAATCACCAAAAAATATAAAATCCACCAATCCCCACATGATTTAAAACTTGTAAAATCGAAATACAAAATAAAATAAACGAAATACAAAAACTAAAACAGATGCTGGATCCCTTATACCACGAATTGGGCGAATGTTTCTTTCGGGTTTGAACCTTCACTTAGTACAGGTCTATGTATATCCGAGGGCACAATGGTGGACTTCGCCTTGAACCAAGGCCGGTGAATCGGATTTCCACAAACAGTACACATGGTACAGTCGTTTAGGTTCTATGTGGGTTAGCGCTTTTATGGTCATGCGCTCATATCGATTCATGTGTGTTTTTAGGAACCGCCCTCTTCCCACAAGCGCGGCCTCACGACTACACACATATAGTAGGTCCTGATAAGGGTGCCTGCAAGGTCACACCCTGCCTCAAGGGTCTCGGAACCATTCAGGATAAGAAACCTTACTATCCACTTGCATAAATGAGCACTGTCGCCATAGGGAAGAGTATATATATAAGCAGTGCTCCGCACAACTACCAATTCGACTTGTTTCTACCCATTGAACTCCAAGAGGTTGGGTTACCGTCGCCGGTAGTTTTTCTATTGTGGGCTAAGCCCCATCCCCCTCGACGATTCTAGGATCACTGTCCTAGACAACTTTTAGGAAGCTGATCAGCTAGGTTCTTTGCAGATCTCACAAATTCCAATGCAATTACATTTTCCTTAATATTCTGCCGAATATACTTTTGTCTTACTTTCATAAATCTATTCATCTTGTTTCCACATTTCTTGAGCACACTTGTCAGTAGCAGATTTGCAATCACAATGTATACACACTAGTGCTAAAAGTCGCTCCATCAGTGGCAAGTCATACAGAAATTCTCTAATCCACTTAGCCTCTGCTACAGTGGTATCTAAGGCTATCAGTTCAGATTCCATTGTACATCTAGCTATCAATGATTATTTCGATGACTTCCAAGAAACAGCTGCTCCACCAAGAAGAAAAAACACATCCAGTGGTTGACTTCACATCAGCTGTATCACTTATCCAGTTAGCATCACTAAATCCTTCTAATACAGTAGGGAATCCACAAAAATGCAATCCATAAGATACAGTGCCTTTCAGATATCTCAAAACTCTTTCTAATGCCATTCCAGTTCTCTATTTGGGTTATGAGTATATCTCCTCAATCTGTTCACAGCATAGGCTAAATCAGGTCTAGTGTAATCTACAAGATAACCTAGAGATCCTATAATCTGAGCATACCTATTCTGCCTCAAGAAGATCACCTTATTCTTCTTAAGATGTACACTAGGATCATAAGGTGTTACAACAATCATAGAATCAAAATATCCAAATTTCTTTAACACTTGTTCACTGTAGTGAGATTGGCTCATAATAATTTTATTTGATTTTCTTATGATCTTCATATTCAGAATCACATCAGCTTGCCCAAGATCCTTCATATCAAAGTTATTATTAAGTACTTCTTAACATCCATTATCACATCCATATTTGTTCCAAAGATCAAAATATCATCAACATACAAATACAGGATATTTCTATCTGTCATTGTATTCCTTAGAGTACACACATTCATCAAACATGTTCACATGAAAACCAGCTTTCACTACTAAAGAGTCAAATTTCAAAATGCCATTGCTTAGGAGCTTATTTAAGTCCATATAAGATGTTGTCAACTTGCAAACTTTGTTTTCATGTCCAGCAACAATAAATCCCTCAGGTTGCTGCATATAAATTTCTTCCTCTAAATCACCATTTAGAAAAGCAGTCTTAACATCCATCTGATGGATAATCAAATTATGGACAGAGGCTAAAGCTAGCAGAATCCTAATAGAAGTAATCCTAGCTACAGGAGCATAGACATCAAAATAATCTACACCAGGCTTCTAGGACAAATCCTGAGCTACAAGTCTAGCTTTATACTTATCAACAGACCCATATTGTTTCAATTTCTTCTTAAAGATCCATCTACATCCTACAGGCTTACAAACCTACAGGTAAATCAGATAACTCCCAACATGATTCTGTAGAATAGATTGCATCTCCAACTTAACAACTTCTTTCCAACATAATGTATCTACAGAAGTCATAGCTTGGTCAAAGTAGAAGGGGTATCTTCTACAAGAAGGACATAGAAATCATCACCAAAAGTCTTCTCAATCCTAGGACGCTTACTTTTCCTAGGTTCAGACTCTTCTATAGGTTCACTAGTGCTGGGTCTACTAAATCCACTTATAGTATCTAACAGGAACAGGTCTATCTTCTCTAGTTCTAAAAGAAAAGATATCCTCAAAGTATACTGCACCTCTAGCTTCAATAATTGTATTGTTAGAAATCTCATTAACCTCAGAATTTACCACAAAGAATCTATTAGCATTACTACCATCTGCATAGCCTAAGGAAAAAACAGTATCCACAGTTTTAGGACCAATCTTTCTCTTCTTATTTTCAGGAATCTTTACTTTAGCTAGGTACCCCCACACTTTAAAATAATTCAGATTAGGTTTCCTACCCTTCCAAATTTCATAAGGAGATACAAAAGAACTCTTGTGGGGAATTCTATTAAGAATTACACAAGCAGTCATCAAAGCTTCACCCCACAAGTTCTCAGGTGCACCAGAACTAATAATCATTGAATTTCCATCATCTATCAAAGTTCTATTTTTCCTTTCAGCTACTCCATTAGATTGAGGTGTATAAGGTGCAGTCACTTGATGTACAATTCCAAATTCTTGATAGAAAATAGTCATCTCATTCGATGTATATTCACCTCCTCGATCAGATCTTAAAATCTTAATTTTCTTATCCAATTGATTTTCAACCTCAGCTTATAAATCTTAAATTATTCAAAACTTCAATCTTTATTCTTAATTAATAAATATAACAATATTTCGAATGATCATCAATGAATGTTACAAATATTTGCTTACTCACCTGCTGGGTCTACATCCATCACAAACATCACTGTGTATACGTTCTAGCAGATCGAATCTCTATCTACAGATCTAAATGGTCTTCTAGGTCCTAGCTTGCACAATGTAATAACCGCGGGTCTACTTTCCTTTTTGGTCTTACCTGTGAATTTATTTCGAACCGCCTTTCGGCTAAGGGGACCGGGGTATGATTTTTCTCGCGTCGTTTTGGGCAGGCTATCGGGGCTCGCGGATATTTTTAGAGAATAAAGCCCGCGAAACGAAGACCGGCGGCGCGATCGGATCAGTTTTCCGACCCCGGACGCTCCCGGAATAAAATCCTGAAGTTGTTGATGTTCGAGGGGTCAGCACGCCTTCGCTGAGGTAAGCCAGACCCGGATTTGAGTATACTTGATTTAATTTAATTTAATTGGATTTAAATCAGTTTAACTCGGCTCAACTTAATTTTCATTTGAGCGATGTTAATCCAATTTAATGTGATTTAATTTAGGGGTTTGGGGAAACCAAATCCCCGTCGGCTGCACCCAAACAACTGATTTAAACTCCAGGGGGAGGGGGATTAGGGTTCCCCGCTCCTTTCTTTTTCCCCTTCCGTACGCGAGAAAACCCCAAGCCCTTTCCCCCACCCGTACCGAGGCGACGCGAGGGCCGAAATCTTGACGAGGAGAAGGAGGAGATTGATCGCCTCCCCGCAAGATCCGACGAGCGCAAAAAGGACGATCCCTCTCCTTCACCCGGCGCCAACGGAAACAAGGTGAGCCGTGCTTTCGCTTTCTTGTTCCGTTTCTTGTTTCGTTCCTCGTGTCGAGTCTTGTTTGGGCAAGGGGAGGGAAATCCCTTGAATCGTCGGGGGTCTTGTGCCGCGTGCGAGGCGATTTCGGGGACCAAACGGGAGGCCGCCGCCGCCGTGGTTGAACGGGAGGCCGCCGCCGCCGTCACCATGTTCACGGGGTTATCGCCGAAGTCGCCGGGGTCGCGGGGTCGCAATCGGAGCCGCGGGGGAGCAAAACGGAGCGACACTGTTCACAGGGTACGGCCAGGCTGAGCCGCGGTCCACGGGACCCGTCGTACACCCGGCGCACGGATTCCGGGCCCAGGACCGCGGACCCGGCGCACGAACGCGTGCGCCAGGCCGCGCGGTCCATGGGACCCGTCGCGCACCCGGCGCACGGCTTCCGGGCCCGGGCCGCGGACCCGGCGCACGAACGCGTGCGCCAGGCCGCGCGGCCCACCGCCGAGGCGTGCGCCCGGTGCACACCCCGTAGCCCTGGTGGCCGTGGACCCGGCGCGCGCTCCTGGCCATGCGCGGCCCGGCCCAAGACGCTCGGGGTCCACCGCGCCGCGTGCTCCCGGCCCTCACCCGTGCTGCCCGCCGTCGTGGACCCGGTCCACGCATGAGCCCGTACACCAACCTCCAGAAAAAGGGCCCAGGAGCTCCGTTTTTAGCCCGGTTCGCCCCGTTTTTGAGTGTTTTGAACCGTGACGACGTTTTTGACGAATGAATTTGTGTTACAGCTGTTTGGACCCGCGGCGAGGGCTTTGCGGTCGGATTTTTCCACACGTCTCTTTCTTCGTGCTTGAGGTGGGTTGTTTTTCTAAGTCCCTGCATTTAATTTTTATTAAGTTGGGAGGGGTCAACCTAGTGCGTACTTGGGCTGAGCGTGGTATTTAGTATCGATCTCCGTTGACTGTTTCAACTTAAATACTACATGTTATCGTCCACTTGAATGCTACCTGATGTCATTACCTTAGACGCTACGGATTATTGCTTCGTACTGATGATTATGTGATTTCGTATTCCTGGTGTTACCAGTTACCGTCTTTCCTTCGATTATGCTATTAGTAGGGTACTTTGAGTATACATGCTACTATCTTATTCTGATTCGTGCATCATGGTTACTATCTTATTGTTTCATATACATTGTGATTACTGCCTTACTATTGCTCATGCATTGTGGTTCCTGTGCTCGAGGCTGCAACACGTGCACCCGCGGTTTGGCCACCGTGAGGGGTGCACTTTTCCGGAAAAGAGGTCTATGACCCGTGTATACCCACGAGGTGACGTAGTGGGGCCCCTTATTAGTTGTGGGGTTGAGGCGCCGAGGTGCGAGCGGTGCGACCCGTCGGTTTAGTTGTCCGACGTGGTCGGGTTTCTACAGGTACGGTATGGCCGTCGGTTTAGTTGTCCGACGCGGCCGGGTATAGCAGGATACAGGTGTACAGGTTATTGGTTCCCTCTGGAGAGGGTGGTTGCTTCGGTTATCAGCACGGTTTGTTTACTATATTTTCCTGCTCTACTATTATACGTCGCTGACTTCCCACTTTGTGACAGGATCCAGACGGGGGGAGAGGTAGGCGACGGCGAGGACGGGGCAGGAGTTTCTGGGTTGCTGGGAACCCTGGACTGTAGCTTTTCTTTATTTCTCGCATTTCATTTACTTTATAGTTACATGTGAGGTTCTCGATACCCTCGTGGGGTCGACTGGGATGTCGGTATTTGGTTATCCTATTATGCATTACTTTCCTTTTCATATCTATGGGCCATTTGAAAAAGAAAAAGGCAAAACCAAAGAAAAGATTTCGAAAATTGTTTTTAAAATCTAAGTGTCGTGTGGGCACTGGTTTCAAAACCCTGTGGATTTATGGATTGCGAAATGGATTTCAAAACTTGGGTGTCGGGTGGGCACCGCTTTCAAAACCCTGTGGATTTATGCTGATTTCGAAAACTCGTTTTCCAAAACATAAGTGCCGAGTGGGCGCTCTTTTAAATCGGTGGATTTATCCTTTCCAAATTGATCTGGCCATGCTCTTGAATGATTAGAATGCTGGTTGTATGTTTATAATTGTTGTGATCGAATGGTTATGTATGATTTGGAATATGTACTGAGTGCTACGCCGTGCATATACAGGGGAGACTCTGCCCGGTTGCAGAGAGATCCTGTGTATGCGGCGGGTCTGGGCACGCACCGGGGAGGAAGGAACTTCAACAAAAAAAAAAGAGAGAAAATAAATTTGCAAAACAAACCCTCTTTACTAATCGTTTCCGCCGACTGAAACCCCCGGGGCGTGACAGATTAAGATGGTATCAGAGAGATTCATTCAATCACAACAATTAATACTGACATCCGTGGGAATGCCTCACATATCTATAAGTGAATGAAATGGGTAGGATATAGGACTTTAGAACGTGAGTGATCGGGGGGGGGGGGGGGGGAACATTGGAGTCTTTTCTTGAGCTAAGTGGTTTGTGGTTGTAGGTAAAGTCTGACGTAGACCCATGTTGTGTGTGACAGCCATGGTTCGTACCAGGTCGTCGGCAGGAGACGCCGAGGCAGACGCGACAACATCGACGGCCGCGGAGAACCAACTCCTGCGGCAGCAATTGCGGGAAATGGCGGGGCAATTGGCCACCCTCACCGATCATGTGCGTCAATTGACGCATCAGCAGCAGGCCGCGCCAGTGACGGCCGCCCCGGTCCCTCCGCCGGGGCCGACAGCACCGGCCGCGGCACCACCGACAGCGCCACCGCCGGCGGCGACCACGGGGCCGGCGCCAGGGACAACTAGCCGGGTTATTCTGGAGGAAACAGTGGTCACGCCTACCCCTATCGCGGCTGCCGCCGCCGCAAGTGGGGGGGGGGGTTGTGATGACCGAGCGGGATCGAGTGCGGGCCAACTTGAAGGACTTTAAGAAGCACGACCCGCCCACGTTCGAAGGGGACACGACAGATCCGTGGGTCGTTGAGAACTGGGTGGGGTCGATGGAGAAACTTTTTGAAGACCTACTCATGGAGGATGATGAGCGGGTTCCCCTGGCAGTCCATTGCCTGGAGGGGAATGCCCGTTTATGGTGGAAGACGGTACGCCCAGATCCTGCTAAGGGTACCGCTTTTCCGTCCTGGGAAACTTTCAAGAAAGAGCTGTTCGAGGCCTTCTTCACCAGCAGCGTCAAGAAGAAGTTGGAAGATGATCTGAACCATATCCAGCAGGGAAACCGGACGGTTATGGAGTACCAACGAGAGTTCGTCCGCCTAGCGAACTGCGTCCCGTTCGTCATAAGGGACGAGGCTCACAGGGCGCAACTTTTTGTGGACGGCTTGCGGAGCAATATCTTTGAGGTGGTGCAAGCAGCTGACCTGCATACATTCCAGAAAGTGGTCGACAGGGCCACTACGGTAGAGCGGGGCTTTGCGATCACCCGCGCCAGAAGGGAGAACTCGGCGCGACTGGAGGACAGAAAGCGGCAACAGCAGAACTCGGGAGGGGGCTCTTGGAGTGGGGGCGGAGCCTCCAAACGGTGGAGACCGCAGGCGGGACCCCGGGGCGCGCCAGCAGGAGGGCCGAGGCCGGGAAATAGGCCTTGCGTTATTTGCGGGGGAGGGCACATTGCGGGGGAGTGCCCCCAACGGAGCGACCACTGTTTCAGGTGCGGCAAGCGGGGGCACTTCCGCCGCAACTGCCCCTTGGGCGGGGGACCTGCACCCTCGGGAGCTTATACGCCCGCGTCACAGCCCTCAGGGCGGGGGAAAGCTCCTATGGCGTCAACTTCCAGACCCCCCGCACCCCGGCGTGAGGAGGATCGGCAGCCACAACCAGGCGGGAGGGTTTTCTCAATGACCAGCCAAGGGACTAATCCACCGGAGGACGCTCTTGCAGGTACTACTTCCGTTTCGAATTCCCGTGCTAGAACTCTTTTCGATACCGGAGCAACACACTCGTTCATTTCTCGTGATTTCGTTTTTATGCATGATCTCGAGGAGACCCCCCTTCAAAGTCTCTTGACGGTGCAAACAGCGGGGGGGACTTTGGAGGCGGTCAGCTTCGTGGCCGCCTGCTCGATTAAGCTTGGGCGACTGGCTTGCCCATGGGATTTGGTGGTAATCCCCTTGAAGGAGTACGACGCGGTGTTGGGCATGGATTGGCTCACGAGGTACCAGGCGCTCATTGATTGTGACAAGCGACAAGTTCGATTGCAAGAACCGGGTTTTCCTGAACATGTGTATATGGCGGGCAAGAGCATCACCTTCCCGGGGGTCATTTCAGCGGCGCGAGCCAGAAAGTTGGTAGAGGGTGGATGCGTGGCCTATTTAGCATCGGTGGACCTGGCCACCCGACCCTCGTCGACACCTTCAGACATCCCGGTGGTGAGGGACTTCCCCGACGTTTTCCCCGCAGAACTGCCCGGGATGCCTCCGGAGCGGGAGGTGGAGTTCCCTATCGAGCTGGTACCAGGCACGCAGCCAATTACGAAGGCGCCTTACCGAATGGCCTTCGCGGAGCTAAAGGAGCTTAAAGCACAGCTGGAAGACCTCTTGGATAAAGGGTTCATCAGACCGAGTGTGTCACCCTGGGGCGCACCGGTACTCTTCGTGCGGAAGAAAGACGGAAGCCTGCGTCTCTGCATCGACTACAGAGGGATAAACAAGGTTACGGTGAAGAATAAATACCCCCTGCCCAGAATCGACGACCTCTTCGATCAGTTACGGGGAGCGACAGTCTTCTCCAAAATTGACCTACAGTCGGGCTATCATCAACTCCGAGTTCGAAATGAAGATATTCCCAAGACCGCCTTCCGGACTCGGTACGGCCACTACGAGTTCACGGTGATGCCTTTCGGACTTACGAACGCCCCCGCTGTTTTCATGGACATGATGAACCGGATCTTCAGACCCTTCTTGGATCGGTTCGTGGTAGTCTTCATCGACGACATCCTGATTTACTCCACTACCGACGAGGAGCACGAGGACCATCTACGAACGATCCTCCAGACCCTCAGAGAGCAGAAGCTGTTCGCCAAACTCAAGAAGTGTGAGTTCTGGCTGCGCGAAGTCGGTTTCCTAGGGCACGTGATCTCGGCACAGGGAATCGCCGTGGATCCCAAGAAGGTAGAAGCAGTGGTTGACTGGCAGCCGCCGACGTCGGTGACAGAAGTACGAAGTTTCCTAGGGCTGGCAGGATATTACCGGCGCTTCGTTGAGGGCTTCGCAAAGATTGCTACTCCTCTAAATCGGTTGACCAGAAAAGGGGAGAAGTTCACATGGACGGCCAAATGCCAGGAGAGTTTTGAGGAACTCAAGAGGAGGCTAACCAGGGCACCCATACTTGTACTGCCAGCACCCGGAGAGGATTATGAGGTGTACTGCGATGCATCAAGGATCGGTCTTGGAGGTGTTCTGATGCAACAGGGGAAAGTGATTGCCTACGCATCCAGGCAGCTGAAGGACTATGAAAAGAACTACCCGATACACGACTTGGAGTTGGCTGCCGTAGTCTTCGTTTTAAAACTGTGGAGGCATTACCTCTTCGGAGTCCACTGCAACGTTTTCTCAGATCATCAAAGTCTTAAGTACATCTTTACCCAAAAAGAGTTAAACTTGCGGCAGAGGCGGTGGCTCGAGTTATTGAAGGATTACGATTTGACGATTCAATATCACCCCGGGAAGGCAAATGTGGTAGCAGACGCACTGAGCAGGAAAGGGCATCAGGAAGGGGCGCCGGAGAGCGCGCTGACGAAGCAGGACCACCTGATCGCGGAGTTCGCACGAATGCAGTTGGAGGTGGTGCCTGCGGGCACAGTTCTGCAACTTCTAACCTTGGTGGTCAAGCCGACGCTATTCGAGAAGATCCAGGAGGGACAGCAGACCGATCCACACCTACAGCGCATTCGAGACAAGATTCCCCAGGGCCAAGAGATTGACTTTGCGGTGAAAGACGACGGCACCCTACGGTTCCGCGGACGGATCTGCGTGCCGGATTCACCAGAGTTGAAAGATGAAATCTTAGCGGAGGCACACCGAGCCCCTTATGCGGCACATCCGGGGGGCACGAAGATGTACAGGGATATTAAACAGACTTTCTGGTGGCCTAAACTGAAAGGAGACGTGACTCGACACGTGGCTCACTGCTTAGTATGCCAACAAATAAAGGCCGAGCATCAGCGACCTGCCGGGAAGCTGCAACCCCTACCGGTACCAGAGTGGAAATGGGACCAGATTACTATGGATTTTGTCACTGGATTCCCACGATCACAACAGGGCCACGACGCGATCTGGGTCATAGTCGACCGGTTAACCAAGTCAGCACACTTCCTACCAATTCATACCACTTGGACCCGCGAACGGCTAGCTCAAGTCTACATCAGCGAGATCGTGAGACTACATGGAGTGCCGGCATCGATCACCTCGGACAGAGACACGCGCTTTGTCTCGAAGTTTTGGCAGAGCCTTCAGCGGGCTATGGGCACTAGACTACAGTTCAGCACAGCCTTCCACCCTCAGACGGACGGACAGTCGGAGCGGGTGATACAAACCCTCGAAGACCTGCTTCGCGCATGTGTGCTTGATTGGGGAATCGGTTGGTCACGCTACCTACCCCTCGTGGAATTCGCCTATAACAACAGCTACCAGGCCAGCATCCAGATGGCGCCCTACGAAGCCTTATACGGAAGGCGCTGCCGGTCCCCGATTTGTTGGGACGACTTGGGAGAACGGAAACTCTTGGGACCCGATTTAGTGGAGGAAACTGAAGAAAAGGTACGCCTGATCAGACAGCGCCTGCTGACCGCCCAGAGTCGACAGAAGAGTTACGCAGACCAGAGGCGCCGAGACTTGGAATTTCAAGTGGGGGAACACGTGTTCTTGCGGGTCTCGCCATCCAGAGGAATCAAGCGTTTCGGACTAAAGGGCAAGCTGAGCCCACGGTTTGTGGGGCCTTTCGAGATCCTGGAGCGCATTGGCCCAGTAGCTTACCGCCTCGCCCTACCACCAAACCTCGACCGAGTTCACGACGTATTCCATGTTTCGATGCTTCGGAAATACCTTCCTGACCCGTCACACGTTCTGGACGCCTCAGCACTCGAGCTTAAGGAGGACCTCAGCTTTGAAGAAACCCCGGTGAGAATCTTGGCAAGGGAAAATAAGTCACTGCGAAATCGAACCATCCCCTACGTGAAGGTACTTTGGAACAACCACGAGGAGCGAGAAGCAACTTGGGAACTGGAGTCTAAGATGAAGGAGTGCTATCCCGACCTTTTCACTCCCACCCGGGCTTGAGTTTCGAGGACGAAACTCGTTTTTAGAGGTGAGTGGTGTAATAACCGCGGGTCTACTTTCCTTTTTGGTCTTACCTGTGAATTTATTTCGAACCGCCTTTCGGCTAAGGGGACCGGGGTACGATTTTTCTCGCGTCGTTTTGGGCAGGCTGTCGGGGCTCGCGGATATTTTTAGAGAATAAAGCCCGCGAAACGAAGACCGGCGGCGCGATCGGATCAGTTTTCCGACCCCGGACGCTCCCGGAATAAAATCCTGAAGTTGTTGATGTTCGAGGGGTCAGCACGCCTTCGCTGAGGTAAGCCAGACCCGGATTTGAGTATACTTGATTTAATTTAATTTAATTGGATTTAAATCAGTTTAACTCGGCTCAACTTAATTTTCATTTGAGCGATGTTAATCCAATTTAATGTGATTTAATTTAGGGGTTTGGGGAAACCAAATCCCCGTCGGCTGCACCCAAACAACTGATTTAAACTCCAGGGGGAGGGGGATTAGGGTTCCCCGCTCCTTTCTTTTTCCCCTTCCGTACGCGAGAAAACCCCAAGCCCTTTCCCCCACCCGTACCGAGGCGACGCGAGGGCCGAAATCTTGACGAGGAGAAGGAGGAGATTGATCGCCTCCCCGCAAGATCCGACGAGCGCAAAAAGGACGATCCCTCTCCTTCACCCGGCGCCAACGGAAACAAGGTGAGCCGTGCTTTCGCTTTCTTGTTCCGTTTCTTGTTTCGTTCCTCGTGTCGAGTCTTGTTTGGGCAAGGGGAGGGAAATCCCTTGAATCGTCGGGGGTCTTGTGCCGCGTGCGAGGCGATTTCGGGGACCAAACGGGAGGCCGCCGCCGCCGTGGTTGAACGGGAGGCCGCCGCCGCCGTCACCATGTTCACGGGGTTATCGCCGAAGTCGCCGGGGTCGCGGGGTCGCAATCGGAGCCGCGGGGGAGCAAAACGGAGCGACACTGTTCACAGGGTACGGCCAGGCTGAGCCGCGGTCCACGGGACCCGTCGTACACCCGGCGCACGGATTCCGGGCCCAGGACCGCGGACCCGGCGCACGAACGCGTGCGCCAGGCCGCGCGGTCCATGGGACCCGTCGCGCACCCGGCGCACGGCTTCCGGGCCCTGGGCCGCGGACCCGGCGCACGAACGCGTGCGCCAGGCCGCGCGGCCCACCGCCGAGGCGTGCGCCCGGTGCACACCCCGTAGCCCTGGTGGCCGTGGACCCGGCGCGCGCTCCTGGCCATGCGCGGCCCGGCCCAAGACGCTCGGGGTCCACCGCGCCGCGTGCTCCCGGCCCTCACCCGTGCTGCCCGCCGTCGTGGACCCGGTCCACGCATGAGCCCGTACACCAACCTCCAGAAAAAGGGCCCAGGAGCTCCGTTTTTAGCCCGGTTCGCCCCGTTTTTGAGTGTTTTGAACCGTGACGACGTTTTTGACGAATGAATTTGTGTTACAGCTGTTTGGACCCGCGGCGAGGGCTTTGCGGTCGGATTTTTCCACACGTCTCTTTCTTCGTGCTTGAGGTGGGTTGTTTTTCTAAGTCCCTGCATTTAATTTTTATTAAGTTGGGAGGGGTCAACCTAGTGCGTACTTGGGCTGAGCGTGGTATTTAGTATCGATCTCCGTTGACTGTTTCAACTTAAATACTACATGTTATCGTCCACTTGAATGCTACCTGATGTCATTACCTTAGACGCTACGGATTATTGCTTCGTACTGATGATTATGTGATTTCGTATTCCTGGTGTTACCAGTTACCGTCTTTCCTTCGATTATGCTATTAGTAGGGTACTTTGAGTATACATGCTACTATCTTATTCTGATTCGTGCATCATGGTTACTATCTTATTGTTTCATATACATTGTGATTACTGCCTTACTATTGCTCATGCATTGTGGTTCCTGTGCTCGAGGCTGCAACACGTGCACCCGCGGTTTGGCCACCGTGAGGGGTGCACTTTTCCGGAAAAGAGGTCTATGACCCTTGTATACCCACGAGGTGACGTAGTGGGGCCCCTTATTAGTTGTGGGGTTGAGGCGCCGAGGTGCGAGCGGTGCGACCCGTCGGTTTAGTTGTCCGACGTGGTCGGGTTTCTACAGGTACGGTATGGCCGTCGGTTTAGTTGTCCGACGCGGCCGGGTATAGCAGGATACAGGTGTACAGGTTATTGGTTCCCTCTGGAGAGGGTGGTTGCTTCGGTTATCAGCACGGTTTGTTTACTATATTTTCCTGCTCTACTATTATACGTCGCTGACTTCCCACTTTGTGACAGGATCCAGACGGGGGGAGAGGTAGGCGACGGCGAGGACGGGGCAGGAGTTTCTGGGTTGCTGGGAACCCTGGACTGTAGCTTTTCTTTATTTCTCGCATTTCATTTACTTTATAGTTACATGTGAGGTTCTCGATACCCTCGTGGGGTCGACTGGGATGTCGGTATTTGGTTATCCTATTATGCATTACTTTCCTTTTCATATCTATGGGCCATTTGAAAAAGAAAAAGGCAAAACCAAAGAAAAGATTTCGAAAATTGTTTTTAAAATCTAAGTGTCGTGTGGGCACTGGTTTCAAAACCCTGTGGATTTATGGATTGCGAAATGGATTTCAAAACTTGGGTGTCGGGTGGGCACCGCTTTCAAAACCCTGTGGATTTATGCTGATTTCGAAAACTCGTTTTCCAAAACATAAGTGCCGAGTGGGCGCTCTTTTAAATCGGTGGATTTATCCTTTCCAAATTGATCTGGCCATGCTCTTGAATGATTAGAATGCTGGTTGTATGTTTATAATTGTTGTGATCGAATGGTTATGTATGATTTGGAATATGTACTGAGTGCTACGCCGTGCATATACAGGGGAGACTCTGCCCGGTTGCAGAGAGATCCTGTGTATGCGGCGGGTCTGGGCACGCACCGGGGAGGAAGGAACTTCAACAAAAAAAAAAAAAAGAGAAAATAAATTTGCAAAACAAACCCTCTTTACTAATCGTTTCCGCCGACTGAAACCCCCGGGGCGTGACACACACATATTTCACATCTATGATCATTTGAAATAGATTTAGGAATCAAATCAAAATTCATCAATCTCTTAATAGTATTAAAATTCACATGCCCCAATCTTTCATGCCAAATATCAGATGAAACAACATTCAAAATAATACTTTCATTAATAGTAGAAGTCATCACAAAAAGCTTAAATAAACCATCACTCAAAAATTCTTTTCCAATAAAGTTCACTCCTTTAGTAATTACTACCCTATTACATTCAAAAACAAACTTAAAACCTTGCTGAACTAAAAGAGAATCACTAATCAGGTTCTTCCTAAGGGGTTGAAAATTTCTACCCTTAGGTTTCGGGTTCTCTAATAGGTTGGCTTGGGTAGAAAGCTCGCTAGGCTTCTTATCCCTAACTCGGTTGGTTTCTTCTATCCTAAGAGATCTTAGGACAAAATTCAGGGAAAGTTCTCTTTGATTGTGGTTCAGATCATTGGCATGGCTAGACCAGGAAGGAGGCAACTTATCTATTAAAGTGGCAACTAGAAAACTCTCATCTAGATCTATACCATTAGATCTAAGTTGCTCAATAATGTACTCAAAATCCTGTAGCTGGTCAGACATTGGTTTACTATCTAACAATTTAAACTTAAGCAAATATGAAGCTTGGTATCTCTTCTTAGTAGGATCAATCTGACCATACTTTTGTTCTAAGGAAATCCAGAGTTCCCTAGCAGTCTGACTACTACAGTAAATATCATAAAGCTTATGAGATAGAGTGTTAAGGATCCGGTTCAGACAATGATAATTAATCATAGTAGGATCAGTAGGAGGCACAGGTATAGGTGGAGGTGCAACAGCAGGAGGAGTAGGAGCACTCTGAGACTGGGTGCGAGTCTGGGGGCGATTTGCCGCAGATTGAATAGCACCATCAGGTGCAGTTTCATTACCATTCTCAACGGGATCTGAGATGGCACAAACAAGTCCCAGCGTGGTGAGCCAGAATCGCATTTGATTCTGCCACCTTCTAAAATTACGACCATCAAAGGTAAAAGGTTTCGCCAAATACGAATCCTCCATTAATCTGTTTAAATAAAAACCTACTATAATGTCACAAAATTATTCTAAATTTAAAACAGTTTATCTAAGTTGATGGGTTTAGATTTAATCAATAATAATTATACTAATTTAATTAACAGTGTAATGATCAACTTATACAATAATATTTAATTAATCAACTGTACTAACAGAGTAGAGTAATTAACTATTTAAAATGTTCAATTACGAAGTATACTAACAATTTTATAGTAACAGTGTACAGTATGCTATGGTAACAGTTAAACTATATTTTAAACAGTATAGCAGAATAATATTATCAACAATATTTATTAATAGTATAAACACAAAGATACTATAGTAAAATGTTAACAGAATTCTAACTCAGTATTATCAATTAATAAGAATTGAACGTTACAAACAATTCTATAGTACTAACATAGTTGATAGTACAAACAGAGTTCTATGTAGATTAATTATAGCAACACAATATTATTCTAATTAATTAAAACAATCAGTAAAAAAGAAAAATTTAGTCTCGAATGAATGTAAAAGCAACAGAGTACACTAGGTTGCAAAAGTTTTTTTAACAGTGGCAATAGTATTCTATAGTAACAGTACTAACATAAATATCAACTATTATACTAATTAAAAGTTTATCTTATTCACAGTGCAATCCACAGTATTTCACTAATTATATGAAAAGATAAAATAAAATAAATCTCGCTTCTAGATTGTTGGATAAATTTATCTTTTCAAATTAATTCTTTTTAAATAATTTAAACTAAATTTAAACTCGAAATACTATAAATCAAAGTTTAGATGAAGCCTGTGAATGTCGAGGCGTGCGTGAGCACTGTCCTAGAAGCGAGATTGTCCCTCCACGTGCGAGGCTCTGGTAATCACCCCTAGCGATATAAAAACCACTGTCCACCCCGTCGGCAACGACTCCGGGATGGCTGTGAGGACCTGGATCCCCACGACGAGAATACCGGTTGACCAGCAGCTTCTGGAGGCCTATGTGGCGCGTTGGTGGTGTTCGTGCACCAATTGGACACTAGTGTTGGACTCAGAGTGTCTACTGGATCACGAGAGTAGTCTGATGACCCCGTCGGATGCTTAGAAGCGGTTTTGCGTGCAATGGATATTCAAATTGGGCTCAGCGCGAAGTTTGGACCAAAAAACATCTTTCCGGATGCCTTCGGTGATTTTTAGAGTTGGAATTTGGCAAAACGGACATCAAATTCGGATTCAGCGCGCGAAAATGGTCAAAATGGACTACCCACTTGTTATTTTTGAGTACTGGTTACTGTTCATGCCGGAACAGTAACTCCGGCGGCGGCGGGCAGCGCCGGCGACGGCGGAGGGCGGCGGCGCGACGGCGGGCAGGCTCGGGAGCGGCGGCGGGCAGGAGCGCGGGCAGGCGCGCGGTCCACCGCGGAGGCGTGCACCCGGGATGGGACACGTGGCGGCTCCCGGTTGGCCGGCGCAGCAGTCGTGGTCCACGGGAATTATCGCTGGTGTACGGTGGACCGGTGGTGGACACGTGGCAGCGTGTGATTGGCGCGGTGTTGTGCACTCGGTCCACGGAACCGCTGCACCGCCTCGGGGCGCGTGCGTGCACAGTGCGCAGGCGGCGCGCCAGGCGCGCGCACATGCGCGTGTCGGGCGCGCGTTGACCAGCCACCGAGCCACGTGTCGCCTGCTGGGGTGGCCACGTGTCGCCCGCGCAGTGGATGCCTTCGGTGTCGCCTATGTGGCGGGCTACGTGGAGGCCCGTGGAAGGTTCGGGCCTGCACAGTGTTGGGCCGGGCCCAACACTGTAGCAGCCCGGATCTTCCGGGCACCCGGAAGTGGGGACATGGCCGTCATTTTTGGATTTGTTTCTGGAGCCTATAAAAAGCGATCCAAGCCTTCTTCTTTCCCCTTTTTCCACTATTTTCGAGCTTCAAACCAATTTGAGGCCTTCAGCAAAGTTGATCCCCACCCTGTGCTGCATCCATCTGCAAAGTTTGGAGATTTTTGGTGGCACGCTTATCGAGGTTTCCATTTTTACGGCGCGGCGCGACGCTCGTCCATTTGTGTTCCCCTTCGTCGCATTTCGGTGCACGAGCTCCCCCGGCCTGCTCCGAACTCCTTTTCAGGCGATTCTTTCGCCGTTGGATCCGCGACTGACAGAGCTACGATCTTGGTATTTTCTTCTTCCCCTAGTTTCGCACTTTTCGAGGAGTTTTTCCATGCTTACTGGGACCCCATTTTCTGATGGAATTTCTGGACAGCGATACCTTGCCGGATTTTTATCTCCGCAACCGGGCATCGATGAAGACGTGCCTGTACACTTTTTTCATCTACTCGACGCGAGGATTATCATCGTATTTTTATTGGATTTTCCTGAGGCTTTCCCAAAGGTAGATTTTTCTCCTTTATCTGTACAAGGAAATACAGACGTATGGTTGTGTGTTTGTGAGCGCCCTATGTTGTGGAATTTGTAACTCGGCCTACGGGGCTCGGAATTTGGCGTGCAGGTACTCGTTTCGAAGGTATCGATGCGAGGAACGCGACAGTATTTTTGTTGGATTTTTCTGAGTTCTTGCTGCAGGTGAAAAATCTGCGTCTTTGGGACTGTTCCAACAGAATTGTTGTACTTGGGCATTTTGGAATAAAATGTAATTTTGAACCCTATTGTTGTACCCAGGAAGGTTCGCGACTGTTTCTGAACCTGTTGGAACTGGAGAAAATTGAAGGTAGTGGATTTTGAGTGTTTTCAGCTAATTGGAGCCGAGGCTTTCGCGACTTGTACCGAGGATGCAATTCCGGCAGAATTGGACTGTGAGCGCCTACACTCTCCACCGACCTCAGGTTTGCCTTGGTATAAGCACTTCAGGTGGGTAAGCTTAATCTTGGTAACCGTATAAGTTTTTATATATCATGGTGAATGCAAGTGCACATGTGGGGCTATCGCCCCTCTATAATTGCTAACAGGCATATTATTGTACAACCGATTTGAGCGAGAGGCAAGCAAAGAATGACATACTTGGGTGAGGTTAGTATGCCATAGTAGGAATACTTTAGCATGCTTTACTAATAAATGTTTCACCCACTTTTATTGTTTCTGAGGACAAAGCATGCTTGCATGGACATGTAGTTAGGCCATCTTTTACTGCTGCACTACTTTTGGAACTTGACTTAGGAGAAACCATGTTGTCTCTTTCTCCTCCTTTATTAGTCAGGTAGTCTGTGTTGCTCAGGTTCGAGCAGGGGTTTTGGGTAGTGTAGTCGGGACTTGATGTCTGGGACAGGTTGGATTAGTTGTGGGGGTTTGCGGCAACCGCGGATATTGGGCGGTTGACCGGACATTTAGTTATGCACCAGATTGGGTATCTGATTTCTCTAGTGGATGGAGTTTCCCACTATTTGAGTATTTCGTATCTGATTCAGGATCGAGGCTTTCCTTAGTGGTTGGGCTTTCCCACTTTGATCAGAGTCACGATCCAGTCCTGCTGATTTATGATACTTGTTACTGAGGCTCTTTACTCGTGTGGGTCGCTCCCCTCGAGTGCCACTCCGGAGTGTGCGATTTATAGACTTCGAGTCCTTGAGACTCTCATCCCCTATCGGTGTTATGCGTAGGCTGGCATACCCGATTTGGCAGGTACAGCAGGCAGTACCAGTTTTACTGGTGGCATTAGATTGGGTTTATTACAGACACTTGCTTTATTGTTGCACTCGTGTCACGGGGGGGACCGAGTGGAGTCTAGTAGCTGTGTTTAGACCAGTGCTAGTGTTGTTGGGAACCGTTTGGGGATACGGTGGTCCCAGGGTCATCGTGAGTTGTTGTCCGTGGCATAGGCAGGCAGGGCAGGCATAGCAGGCATAGGCAGGCAGGGCAGGCATAGGCAGGCAGGGCAGGCATAGCAGGCATCGGCAGGCATGGCAGGCAGGGCAGGCATAGCAGGCATAGGCAGGCAGGACAGGCATAGCAGGCATAGGCAGGCATGGCAGGCAGGGCAGGCATTGCAGGCATAGGCAGGCAGGGCAGGCATTACAGGCATAGGCAGGCAGGGCAGGCATAGCAGGCATAGGCAGGCAGGGCAGGCATAGCCGGCATAGGCAGGCAGGGCAGGCATAGCAGGCATAGGCAGGCATGGCAGGCATAGGAGGCATGGGCAGGCATAGGCAGGCATAGGAGGCATGGGCAGGCAGGGCAGGCATAGGCAGGCATAGGCAGGCAGGGCAGGCATAGGCAGGCAGGGCAGGCATAGCAGGCAGAGCAGGCATAGGCAGGCATAGCAGGCATAGGCAGGCAGGGCAGGCATATTTGTGACGCCCCACTTCCCAGGGGGTCACCCATCCTAGAACTACTCTAGCTCTAGCACGCTTAACTCTCATGTTCCTCTTGGATCTTGCTACCATCCAAAATGCTATAGCCGGGTTAGAGATTTAGTCCTATTATATCATTTATATAGAGGACTAATCCAAATTCCGGGGGTGTCACATTCTTCCCCCCTTTAAGCCCTGACGTCCACGTCAGGCTCAAGCACACTCACAAGCACCAGGCGATGTGAGACTCGTCTCGCTAGCCTTAGCCGACCTTGTGAGGAGCTGCACTCCACTCACAACGGTCATTAGCCGGGGAGCCTCGCCCTACCCGCTAAATAACCCTGGCTCAGCCGAGACTCATCTCACATTTCCGGCTGGTGAATGTCTCTGATACCAACTGTGACGCCCCACTTCCCAGGGGGTCACCCATCCTAGAACTACTCTAGCTCTAGCACGCTTAACTCTCATGTTCCTCTTGGATCTTGCTACCATCCAAAATGCTATAGCCGGGTTAGAGATTTAGTCCTATTATATCATTTATATAGAGGACTAATCCAAATTCCGGGGGTGTCACAATATTAGGCATGGCAGGCATAGCAGGCAGTGCCAGTGATTACTGGTCTATCGATTGGGTCGATTGTGCACCTCATGTGCTGGTGGTTGCATACCACCCTTTGGTTCTTCCCTTTTGGGCTTTTAGCTAGAAGCTTGGCAGCTGTTGAGAGTCTCCACCTTCCTTATTTCAGTCTTTACGGCTTGGGTTAGTTTTTGTCTCTTGAGGTCTTGGTGGACAGACCGTCGGGACTGGCGGTGGTACCCACTGAGAATTTTCTTTTTGGTGTAGTTCTCACAGCCTCTGGGAGTTTTCCCCCTCCTTTTCTTTCCTCTCCTTTGTGTTGCAGAGTCCTAGCGGATGTTGCTGATTCTGCGGTTGTTGATCGGGGCGAGAGAATCGCGAGCTAGATCCCTACCCGTCGTTGGAGAGTAGCGGTACCCCCTTCAGAGGAGGTCTACAGCAGATTAGTTGTTTTACTTTTTCCCCTTTTGAGAGACTGATGTAGTGAGGATATTATGTATCGAGAGACTGTACACTGTTGTATTTATTTGGGGATACCTTCCGGTTGAGACCAGAGTTGTACTTGAGGATATTGTATTATTATTTTTTTGGGAGACAGATTTATTGTATTATTTCCAGTTGTTCAGTGATTGATTTTAGTTATACAGCAGATCTTTTATTTATAGCTCTGATATTTTGTTTAGCTGTAGCACTTTCTTGCAGGTAGGACGCTTTGCCTATGCAGGTTGGCATAGGTGGCGGATCTGTTGGCGAGCCCGGGTCGCAGTTTCGACCCCGGGGCGTGACAGATTAGAGTGGTATCAGATCTTAGGGATAGGTCGGTTGGGACTTAGAAACCCTAGGCTTATGGTTTGACCCTTGGTTGACTTCGTGAGAGTCGTGACTTTTAGCGAGAGTCCTGATTGAGTTTTATACCTCTCCCAAGGGACGGGGGGAGTGATTGGCATGTTTATTCTCCTAAGTAATTATGTTGGCTGCAGACAATATAATGCTGTGGAACGGGTAACATGCTTTAGACTTTCGCATGATTGGGTCGAGTGGCTTTTGTGTGCTGTTTGTGGTTCCGTCGTGGTGAGTGGTGTCTCCCCGACGCTGGGTTTTGACCCGTGGGCATCTTGTCTGAGTGTTTGAGCTCGAGTGGTTGGTTTTGGGCTGGATACCTAGATTGAGGTCAGAGAACTCCGGGCTCAGATGATAGGATTGTTTGAGGCATATCAGCAGCAGAGTGGGCAGCTTGTCTGGGTGATACAGTTGTCGGAGCACTGAGTAACCCCCCCCCCCCATGCCACGGTTTAGTGTCGAGGCACCGAGGTAGGGTGGATAGTTGACAGCAGAGGAGCTGTGGGACATGATCGATCTATTGAGCCAGATTCGGTAGATAAACCACCCCGACTCGTAAGATCGAGTTTGGAGCCTTGGAGGCGGAGTCGTGATTGGTGGTGATGGAGTGATCAATTGAGAGCCTCCCTGGGTTAAAGAGGCTATACAGTTGTTGAACTATGCGCTCCAAGTTTCGAGGGACGAGGCACATAGGATATGTGAGATTGGGAGTGGATTGCGCTAGGATACCTTTCAGTTTATTCAGTCCCTCCTGTACAGATTCTGGATTTTGACGCCTCGTTGGAGTAGGCGTTGTGTTTGGAGCGTGGCGTTGCAGTTCCTTTGGGTAGGGATCTGCCGCCAGAGGCGAGTTCTGGATTTTGACGCTTGGCGCCGGGTGATGGAGGACAGATTGACCGGCAGGGGCATTTTTGATTTCTTTTCCAGGATAACGAGTTCCCGAGATACCAGAGGTCGGGTGGATCCCGATGGCAGCATCAGTATCGTGATCAGAGTGGCGCAGCGGTAGCGTGGATCTGTTATCTGCGGAGGACCTTATTCGTCGCCTCAAGGTGAGCAGAGACAGAGGTCGTGCTCCCTAGGTGGATAATCTTGATTTTCCTTACAGATTGAGCGACAACCACTTTCATTGATCGGATTAAACCTGTGCCGCCCGGCTGGGGGGTGCCACAGCGGCGGATCGGGTTGTCGCAGGTGTGAATTCATCACAGCAGTTGGAGTTAGAGTATGTTGCATTCCTGCATGGACTAAAGGCAGATTTGTTACCACGTTCACTAGAGGTACAGGTTGCTGTTGGTGTTGTGCATGTGGAGGAGGCTTTTGGGATCATGCCCAGTGCAGCTGAGACTGCGAGTTACCGGCAGACTTATTGGAATTGTGGCAGTTCGGTGTTTTGACCGTGTGCTTGAGATTGACTGGCACAATGCCACAGAATGTTGGACTGCGGTGAGAGAGGACTTTGACCTTCGGCAAGGCGGACAGGAGGAGGCTTGCTTGTTGAGAGTATTAGAACACGCAGGTTATAGCGACAGTGTGAGAGGTGCCTACGGCGGCACCGGGACTCAGGGATATCTCTGTTGCCTATGAAATCCCGGGTGTGATTTCACTTAAGCCGTTGATAATGCCGCCGGTTAGGGAGATAGAGATTGCATTTGACGTGATTCGGGGGACCGCGCCACCCTCGACAGCACCTCATTGGATATCGCCTGTGGAGCTGAGAGAGAGCTGATGGCACAGTCGCAGGATCTAATGGATCAAGGGGTCTGTTTGACCTAGTGCCACGTCTTGGATAGGCGATGATGAGAGTTCGTTATGATTTGAGCACAGGCAGGTTCAGGTATTATCAAGGACCTTTTGTTGAAGTCCTACTCCGGCAGTTATTGTATGATGTGAGTACCTACTCGGGATTAGACAGCCGAGGGCTGTGCCTGGATGGCAATCAGGGTCCGGTAAGGGCAATATGAACTCTTAGTGAGGCCAGATGGAATGATTAATGCCCTGTTGTCTTCGAGATTTGAGGAATGGTGTGTTCCAGTTGTACTTGGACAAATTGGGAGTGGTGTTCCCCAAGGATATTATGAATTACTCCCTGAGTGACCGGGAATAAGAGGAGCACTTATGGATGTGCTACAGTGCCTGTGTGGAGGAAGCTGTATGCCAAGTTATTGAGATACAAGTTTTAGCTTCTGAAGCTTACCTCCTTGGGTCACTTTGTGCTAGCCGAAGGGGCGGTGGTGGAAATCCGGCCAATATGGATACTATTTGGGAATTGGTCAAGGTAAGGAGCTTCTTGGACTGGGCAGTGCCAGGAGAGCTTGGCAATCAGATTATGAGACTGATACCAGTGCCAATGCTAGCATCTCCAGTGTGGGGAGGGAAATCTGTGAGTTCTAGTGATGCCTCCTGTAGCGACTGTGGAATTACCGTTGGATTATTGTTGAGCATTCTGGATTACCCCGACAGGGCCACTGTGATGGCGGATACCTGGAGCAGGGAAGCTGTCTGGGGTTGAGTTGGATGATTCCACAGCTAGCACTGTGTGGACTGTTGCGACAAACATGGCTTGCGGTTGTGTCCCTGAGGGTTCCTTTTATGGTAGACCGTGGCTGAGTAATGGTCAGGATTCGGGAGTGACCGAGTGAGGACCCTTGTTTGTGAGGGCTTCTTTCTTTCTTGGATGATTGCGGGGGTGTGTCTCGGATTGCCTTGGTTGAGTTGACACAGGTTGTGGTTTGGTGCGTGTTGCGCTGGCAATTATCCTGTTCTCCCCCAGTTTTGGATGGAACCCTGTTGTGTTACATTTCTCAGCTAAGGAAGGTTATGTTTTTGGATCCCTCGACCGTGATTGACCCGCCCCTCTGAGATCTATGAGTGTTTGGGGTACGAGGGACGCCCGTTGCGAATTCTGGCTCGTGAGACGAGGGAATTGCGCAATCGGGCTATGCCGTACTGGATATTATTGCTATGGTTATTGTTGATGAGTCATCACGGGGAGCGAATGATGACTTAGGAGCTGGAGATGATGTTGTTGAGGGCTTGCCCTTGGTGTTTGTGACTCCCGGTGGAATTAAGCTAGTTTCGAGGACGAAACTTTCCTTAGTGGGGGAGGATGTGAGGACCTGGATCCCCACGACGAGAATACCGGTTGACCAGCATCTTCTGGAGGCCTATGTGGCGCGTTGGTGGTGTTCGTGCACCAATTGGACACTAGTGTTGGACTCAGAGTGTCTACTGGATCACGAACTAGTCTGATGACCCCGTCGGATGCTTAGAAGCGGTTTTGCGCGCAATGGATATTCAAATTGGGCTCAGCGCGAAGTTTGGACCAAGAAACATCTTTCCGGATGCCTTCGGTGATTTTTAGAGTTGGAATTTGGCAAAACGGACATCAAATTCGGATTCAGCGCGCGAAAACGGTCAAAATGGACTACCCACTTGTTATTTTTGAGCACTGGTTACTGTTCATGCCGGAACAGTAACTCCGGTGGCGGCGGGCAGCGCCGGCGACGGCGGAGGGCGACGGCGCGGCGGCGAGCAGGCTCGGGAGAGGCGGCGGGCAGGCGCGGGCAGCGCACAGCGCGCGGACAGGCGCGCGGTCCACCGCGGAGGCGTGCACCCGGGATGGGACACGTGGCGGCTCCCGGTTGGCCGGCGCAGCAGTCGTGGTCCACGGTAATTATCGCTGGTGTACGGTGGACCGGTGGTGGACACGTGGCAGCGTGTGATTGGCGCGGTGTTGTGCACTCGGTCCACGAAACCGCTGCACCGCCTCGGGGCGCGTGCGTGCACAGTGCGCAGGCGGCGCGCGCACATGCGCGTGTCGGGCGCGCGTTGACCAGCCACCGAGCCACGTGTCGCCTGCTGGGGTGGCCACGTGTCGCCCGCGCAGTGGATGCCTTCGGTGTCGCCTGTGTGGCGGGCTACGTGGAGGCCCGTGGAAGGTTCGGGCCTGCACAGTGTTGGGCCGGGCCCAACACTGTAGCAGCCCGGATCTTCCGGGCGCCCGGAAGTGGGGACATGGCCGTCATTTTTGGATTTGTTTCTGGAGCCTATAAAAAGCGATCCGATCCTTCTTCTTTCCCCTTTTTCCACCATTTCCGAGCTTCAAACCAATTTGAGGCCTTCAGCAAAGTTGATCCCCACCCTGTGCTGCATCCATCTGCAAAGTTTGGAGATTTTTGGTGGCACGCTTATCGAGGTTTCCATTTTTATGGCGCGACGCTCGTCCATTTGTGTTACCCTTCGTCGCATTTCGGTGCACGAGCTCCCCCGGCCTGCTCCGACCTTATTTTCAGACGATTCTTTCGCCGTTGGATCCGCGACTGACAGAGCTACGATCTTGGTATTTTCTTCTTCCCCTGGTTTCGCACTTTTCGAGGAGTTTTTTCATGCTTACTGGGACCCCATTTTCTGATGGAATTTCTGGACAGCGATACCTTGCCGGATTTTTATCTCCGCAACCGGGCATCGGATGAAGACATGCCTATACACTTTTTTCATCTACTCGACGCGAGGATTATCATCGTATTTTTATTGGATTTTCCTGAGGCTTTCCCAGAGGTAGATTTTTCTCCTTTATCTGTACAAGGAAATACAGACGTATGGTTGTGTGTTTGTGAGCGCCCTATGTTGTGGAATTTGTAACTCGGACTACGGGGCTCGGAATTTGGCGTGCAGGTACTCGTTTCGAAGGTATCGATGCGAGGAACGCGACAGTATTTTTGTTGGATTTTTCTGAGTTCTTGCTGCAGGTGAAAAATCTGCGTCTTTGGGACTGTTCCAACAGAATTGTTGTACTTGGGCATTTTGGAATAAAATGTAATTTTGAACCCTATTGTTGTACCCAGGAAGGTTCGCGACTGTTTCTGAACCTGTTGGAACTGGAGAAAATTGAAGGTAGTGGATTTTGAGTGTTTTCAGCTAATTGGAGCCGAGGCTTTCGCGACTTGTACCGAGGATGCAATTCCGGCAGAATTGGACTGTGAGCGCCTACACTCTCCACCGACCTCAGGTTTGCCTTGGTATAAGCACTTCAGGTGGGTAAGCTTAATCTTGGTAACCGTATAAGTTTTTATATATCATGGTGAATGCAAGTGCACATGTGGGGCTATCGCCCCTCTATAATTGCTAACAGGCATATTATTGTACAACCGATTTGAGCGAGAGGCAAGCAAAGAATGACCTACTTGGGTGAGGTTAGTATACCATAGTAGGAATATTTTAGCATGCTTTACTAATAAATGTTTCACCCACTTTTATTATTTCTAAGGACAAAGCATGCTTGCATGGACATGTAGTTAGGCCATCTTTTACTGCTGCACTACTTTTGGAACTTGACTTAGGAGAAACCATCTTGTCTCTTTCTACTCCTTTGTTAGTCAGGTGGTCTGTGTTGCTCAGGTTCGAGCAGGGGTTTTGGGTAGTGTAGTCGGGACTTGATGTCTGGGACAGGTTGGATTAGTTGTGGGGGTTTGCGGCAACCGCGGATATTGGGCGGTTGACCGGACATTTAGTTATGCACCAGATTGGGTATCTGATTTCTCTAGTGGATGGAATTTCCCACTATTTGAGTATTTCGTATCTGATTTAGGATCGAGGCTTTCCTTAGTGGTTGGGCTTTCCCACTTTGATCAGAGTCACGATCCAGTCCTGCTGATTTATGATACTTGTTACTGAGGCTCTTTACTCGTGTGGGTCGCTCCCCTCGAGTGCCACTCCGGAGTGTGCGATTTATAGACTTCGAGTCCTTGAGACTCTCATCCCCTATCGGTGTTATGCGTAGGCTGGCATACCCGATTTGGCAGGCACAGCAGGCAGTACCAGTTTTACTGGTGGCATTAGATTGGGTTTATTACAGACACTTCCTTTATTGTTGCACTCGTGTCAGGGGGGGGACCGAGTGGAGTCTAGTAGCTGTGTTTAGACCAGTGCTAGTGTTGTTGGGAACCGTTTGGGGATACGGTGGTCCCAGGGTCATCGTGAGTTGTTGTCCGTGGCATAGGCAGGCAGGGCAGGCATAGCAGGCATAGGCAGGCATGGCAGGCAGGGCAGGCATAGCAGGCATAGGCAGGCAGGGCAGGCATAGCAGGCATAGGCAGGCATGGCAGGCAGGGCAGGCATAGCAGGCATAGGCAGGCAGGGCAGGCATAACAGGCATAGGCAGGCATGGCAGGCAGGGCAGGCATAGCAGGCATAGGCAGGCAGGGCAGGCATAGCCGGCATAGGCAGGCAGGGCAGGCATAGCAGGCATAGGCAGGCATGGCAGGCAGGGCAGGCATAGCAGGCATAGGCAGGCAGGGCAGGCATAGCAGGCATAGGCAGGCAGGGCAGGCATAGCAGGCATAGGCAGGCATGGCAGGCAGGGCAGGCATAGCAGGCATAGGCAGGCAGGGCAGGCATATCAGGCATAGGCAGGCATGGCAGGCAGGGCAGGCATAGCAGGCATAGGGCAGGCATAGGGCAGGCATAGGCAGGCAGGGCAGGCATAGCAGGCATAGGCAGGCAGGGCAGGCATAGCAGGCATAAGCAGGCAGTGCAGACAGAGCAGGCATAGGCAGGCATAGCAGGCATAGCAGGCATAGGCAGGCAGGGCAGGCATATTAGGCATAGCAGGCATAGCAGGCAGTGCCAGTGATTACTGGTCTATCGATTGGGTCGATTGTGCACCTCATGTGCTGGTGGTTGCATACCACCCTTTGGTTCTTCCCTTTTGGGCTTTTAGCTAGAAGCTTGGCAGCTGTTGAGAGTCTCCACCTTCCTTATTTCAGTCTTTACGGCTTGGGTTAGTTTTTGTCTCTTGAGGTCTTGGTGGGCAGACCGTCGGGACTGGCGGTGGTACCCACTGAGAACTCCCTTTTTGGTGTAGTTCTCACACCCTCTGGGGGTTTTACCCCTCCTTTTCTTTCCTCTCCTTTGTGTTGCAGAGTCCTAGCGGATGTTGCTGATTCTGCGGTTGTTGATCGGGGCGAGAGAATCGCGAGCTAGATCCCTACCCGTCGTTGGAGAGTAGCGGTACCCCCTTCAGAGGAGGTCTACAGCATATTAGTTGTTTTACTTTTTCCCCTTTTGAGAGACTGATGTAGTGAGGATATTATGTATCGAGAGACTGTACACTGTTGTATTTATTTGGGGATACCTTCCGGTTGAGACCAGAGTTGTACTTGAGGATATTGTATTATTATTTTTTGGGAGACAGATTTATTGTATTATTTCCAGTTGTTCAGTGATTGATTTTAGTTATACAGCAGATCTTTTATTTATAGCTCTGATATTTTGTTTAGCTGTAGCACTTTCTTGCAGGTAGGACGCTTCGCCTATGCAGGTTGGCATAGGTGGCGGATCTGTTGGCGAGCCCCGGTCGCAGTTTCGACCCCGGGGCGTGACAATGGTGCATAGCGAACCCAACGTCTTTCAGAGATCCAGCAAAATAGAAACTCAAAGAGAAAAATTGCAATGTAAATCTCAGTGTACTTCTCTGTAAATTAGAGAGGAGAAAATTGTAGCTTGGGTTATTTCCAAGCTCTCTCATACTCTCCTTTTAAAGAGCCCAAAACCTATTAGGAGACAAGCTCCAACGGGTACTTTCTCGTGCAGCCCACAAAGGCCCTTTCCCAAGGGAGGCTCTTGGGTAGCCTAAGAAGCAAGTTCCCAAGAAGGCTTTAAATGCAAAACGCAAAAGTCAAATGGGCGAGCCCCGGCCCGGCCCGTGTGTGCGTATTGGAGAAGCCTTGCTCTCACTTCCTAACCAATACATGCACAAGTGAGGAAATTAATATACCCACTCTACATGTGATGAGTTTTTGATGTGGGACTAAACATCACATGTAGAGGGGAAATGGGTTTGGGCTCCCAGGCAAAGCCCATTGATATTGGGCCGCCTAGAAAAGCCCAAAGGCCAAAAACCACAAGTTTAAAATCACCAAAAAATATATAAAATCCAACAGATTGTACTTCATGTATTATGGTGAGCTCCACCTAAAGAATAAATTAAGTTATTTGAGTTATTCCCTATCCAATATTGAGCTCTGTATGGTCTCCTTGATCATACATCTTCATATCTTTTTATCTATTTCTTTTCATATTTATTCATTTGTGTATGTAAAGATGGTATCATCATGTTATATTTTTTCTGCCCGACTCAACATACATTCCCTTTTTTTTCTTTTTTTCTTTTTTTATTTATTTCAAGAGGACCCATCGAGAAGCTCATTGCACTTCCACATGCACGGTTGGGAATCTGGTACTCACCCGGTACTAGATTTTGTGAATCCGCAATTCGCTCTGATACCGCAATATTCACTCCGGTATCACCTAATGTTGGATTCTGCAACGAATGCGTCAAATCAGGTTTTTATCATAAACCCACCTCCTCAACAAAAACTGAAACCAATACAGCTACGAAAGAGAAGAAAAACCAAAACAGAAAATACGGATGAAATTAGATTCATTAACTAAGAGAAGAATTACACCAGCTCCTCTTCTGCAATAAAGTAACTTCAACCGAAGTCATCTTCCTAAATCTCTTTCACCCTTCCCTCGTCTTCTATAAACCAAGAAGACTTTTCTTTTTTCTCTCACATGCACCCGTGCACAAGGTGCATGCAACCTATATGGCTTCCTTTAAAGTACGGTTCGCATCAAGAATCTCACCCGTACTCATATATATATATATATATATATATATATATATATATATATATATATATATATATATATATATATATAAGAAAATCCTAACAATCTCCATCTTGGTTTTATTTGTAATTTTTAATCGCTGCACCGAGCTTACCATGCAAGCTCCACCTTAAGCTTGTCTCTGCCGCTCGATGTTGCCGCATCCATCACTCCATCTTGAGCGACTGCACCTCTGCGAACTTTTGGAACCTAAATTGGTTTTGCTGCGGTTCTGACTGTACTTCCGTTTAGAACATACAAGTTTCTGAGCTTGTTCGCCACTCAAATGACCCGATCTCGTTTTTGGACCCTCATAGCTCCAACTGAAGCTGAAATTTTGCAACCTTTCGAGTACAACTCACCTAATGAGATCAAATTTCGCTTCAAACCAGGAACATGTCGTACACCTGTCAGCATCCTCACGACCCTATCATGCATTCGGATCTTCACCGTGCTGACTCCTAAAACATTGCACGCCATCCCATTCCCCATTAGAGCTTTTCCACATTTTATCACCTTATAGATAGCAAAAGACTCCTTTTTCGAGAAGACGTGAAAGGAACATGCCGAATCGAGCACCCATACATCATCCGAGATTTAATATCATCATGTTGGGGCCAAAAAATAGCTATGCGCAATCGGCCCCTGGGAGTAATGTGGAGACCCGGATCCCAGTGGATACTTTGACCGCGAGATCGACGGCTTGATGACACCTATTTTGTGTGTCAAGTTTGTCTGCATGAACAACGGATACGAAAAAATGGACTCGGCGTGCGTATCCGGTGAAAATCAAATTTTTGGGGTGGATTCGGGCGCCCGGAAAGTGATGCGATATTTATGGGTTTTCTTGCCCATTTTTCTTGGATTTGAAGATCAGAATGCATGGGAATGATCTAGACTCCTTGAAGACCATGAGGGAACTTTGCTTTTGGGATTGCAGAGGCACACTATTGGTAAGAATTGCCTCTTTTTGGCTTATTAAGATTTTACACCCTGCATATTAGACTTTATGGAACTATGAACATTAAGACACAGCGATATAGATTTCTCTTGGTAAATGAGATATTATTTTGATGTTTTTCAAGGTCTTCAAGAGAGGTTGAGCATGTAGCTGCTACAGTTGGATTCCAGTTGGAGCACTCACCTTTCTTTGAGTCGTATTTCTTTTCGACGGTGCGGCGTCGCGTCAATTGTCGGGGTCGCGTCGTCGGGCCTTTTTCCTTATCATTTTCGCCGTCGGGTTCTTCTTGGGTTAACCATGGACGTCCCGAGTTGGCTACCGGTTGAGAATTGGGTTTTGTCGATTTTCTGTTAGCGGTTTTGGGTTCCGATGGAGTTCGCGATGAAATAGTCGCGGTCCGGTTGTTATTAGCCATTGATTTTACCGGTTTGATCTGAGTTTTCGATTTTACTTGGCGGTTTTGACTTGTTGGGTTTTTGATTGACGTCGCGGTCCTCTAGGCACAGTGGTTTCAGTTTTTGTGGGTTTATTGTTACAGTGGTTGGGACCACTGATCTTACCTGATTAGGGTAAGGTGTTAATTTGTGCTCTTGGATATTTTAGTAGGCCGCGAGGAGTTTTGATTTGTTTAGGATGGTCGCGGGCGCGGTCAGTTATCTTCATTCCAGGTGGGTACCCTTGCCATAAGGGCAGCGAGTGCAGTAAGTGCACCATGTCATCATAAAAAGCTTATTAACCTGCCTAATAAAGTAGATGAATGTATTTTTACTCTCCATTATTAATTGTGGCGACCAAGTGTCGCGGTACTTAATTTACGCCGACTTCGGCAAACCAGTTTTGGATGCTGCACGTACACAGACGGATTGACCTCCGCATGGGTATACTTTTCCGGAGAAGTGGTCTGAATGACCCGTGTGCCCCACGTGTGTAGGGTGGGGACCTCTTCACGATAGCTAAACATGTCGCTCATGCATCGTGAAGGGGTAAAGGGCATCATAAATGTCACGTGGGGAGATCGTCGACTACCCTGACGTGACGGTGTCATTAAATCAAATAAAGTGGACTCATGATGAGGGAGAGCGAAAGGTTCCGGTGCAGAGTATTTATTTTAAAGTTATTGTTTATTGTTGATACATCTACTTTATTTGTCACTGACTTTACCCACTCCGTGACAGGTGTGACTAGGTGTAGTAGTCGGGACGACGGTGAGGCAGCGATTAAAGAACATTAGCTGTATGAGGTTTATTCCGTCGTTTTGCTTGGGTTATCTCATCTCTTTTTATCTAAGTTTAAGTTCTCAACTGCTTTGTCTGTGGAATGTTGTGGATGTTGGATTGAGAGATTGTTTTGTGATGTGATCCTTATAATGATTCTTAATAACTTATATGCGGCATGTTTTATACTGAACAAAAAGGGTTTCGAAAATATTTTCCAAAACCAAGTGTCGTGTGGGCACTGTTTTGTAAACCTCTGGATTTATCCTTTCCAAAAAGATGTAGCCGCCCTTTTGTGAATGTGTAAACGTTTTGAAAAACTGGGTGTCGTGTGGACACCGTTTGCAAAATCGTAGTTTAATCCTTTTCTGCTATGTATTCTGTGACTGTGTGGTTAAAGGATGTAATTGTGGTTGTTGTTGACGCCGTGCATATACAAAGGAGACTCTGTCCGCTTGAAGAGTGAATTTGTATATGTGGCGGTCTAACACGCACCGGGGCGAGGTCGGTACTTATTTATAAAGAAAAAAAAAATACATACGCTTTTTCGCTTATCTTTAGACCTCCGGGGCGTGACAGATTAAATGGTATCAGAGAAAAACAACTTTAACCACAGTAGTCGGTGACCAACATCCACAGTGCATGATGCCATAAGGAAATTGAACATGAGATAACCAAGATGTAGGTGCGGTAGATCGTGAGTGTACGGGGGAAAAAGGGATTTAATTTCGGTGCGTCTGTAGGTCGTGGTGCTAGACCAATTAGGTCTAGGGTTGACTTGGTTTCTTTGTATACATCGAATAATGGCCCAAAATGGGTTATCAACGGAGAACGCAGGGGCAGAAAGTATGGTGCCAACAGCGGCGGAGTATCAGTGTCACGCCCCGAGTCGAAACTGCGACCCGGGCTCGCCAACAGATCCGCCGCCCACACGGGATGCCCCGTATGAACGTAGCGTCTAACCTGCATAAAATCCCCTACACTAAACAGATATCAGAGCTGGAATGTAAATGCTGAAGTGAAATAAGTACAACTCTAGATATATACAGACCAAGTCCTCACCATAAATACATACATCTCTCAAAATAAAGAAGAGTACAACTCGATCCTCACTACAAGGTCACTCGACAAGAACTCTCAAAAGGTGAGGGTACAACTACTCTCAAAATGACATCTGGTAGGGATCTAACTCGCGACTCCCTTACCTCGATCAGCTGGATCAGCAACCGGTGCGGCAGAAACAGAAGTGGAGGTCCCTGGGGAAAAAGACACCACGACGGGTGTGAGAACTACATCCCAAAGTAGTTCTCAGTGGGTGCCGCCAACAAGCCCGACGGTCTGCCCACTAAGTCTACTAGAGGCAAAAGTAGAGATGCAATGCTGGGAAGAAAAACTGATGAAATAACTCTACTGCTACTATGCCTCTAACTAGATGCTCAAGGGTGAAACAGAAAGAAATCTGGTACCACTACTAACCCTCAACTCAAATCATCCAATCTATACTGACTGCCACATCGGGTCCAGTCAAACCTGCGCCTACCTACTACCGTTACATCCATGGAGGACCGGACTTACGTAGGGCGTTCGTGACTGCCAAAAAGGAACCAGCCAGAGGGACTGTCGACAAGTCGCGATAGCAAGTAACCCGCCTAGCTCCGGAGTGGCACTCGAGGGGCGCGACCCCACCGAGCAAAGTATCGACCCCACCGAGCAAAGTATCTGCGCATTTATGTCGAGCTCAATGTGGCCCATGCAGGCTATAGTCCAAATCATGATCACAAGATCGACTAACAACACCAACGCTCAAACACAGGCTGGAAAACCACACAGCTGGGGCCACCGTCCCCCAGACGGCTCCCACAACAGCACACTAAACTCACAGGAAAGACCGACACCATAAGGGTTCGGAAACCCGATAGACCGGTGCTTAGAACCCTATCAAACAAGAACAGACTCTAGGCTCCGCCTATCGAAATTCCCGACCCCTTATAGTTCGGGAACACAACACCCTCAGCACAACATGCAGAAGACACCAACAGGACCCGAAAGTCCCGACAAAGGAACGGCCCCTAGAACCCAGACCACTCGAATCCTTTCGAGTGAAGAGATTTACAGGAAAAAGGTGACATTTGTTATTGGAAACCATTTTGATCTGGAAGAAATCAACATTTAATGATTTTAGTTCTTTTTTTTTTTTTTTTTTTTTTTTTTTAGAAAAATAGTTAGAAAACAAGTGTTTTACCCAAACCCCGAAGGGCTGATGCCTTTGTCCAATCAAACAAGAACAGACTCCAGCGGCCCTTCGATGCTTGGAAGAAAACATTGGTAGACTAAAATCATGTGTATGTCGAAAAAAGGTTCTAGGTTCTAGGTCCGGCTAACACTAATGAACTACCGCCACTAACACAGTGGCGACACCCTAAACAGGAGAAAAACAAGACCTCCCGGGACCACCGTTTACCCCAAATGGTTCCCGGTACAGACCAGCAATCCACTACATCTACCAGACTCCACTCTGCTCCCAAGCACGAGTGCAAATGCATCCCACACTAAAAAGAAGTCCTGACCGCTCGGCCCACTACCCGGGCGAGGATAACACTAAGTCCAGGAATGAAACATAAAGTGTGGATGTCTAAACATAAATAACCCTAGCCCAAGTGAGGGTTTTCTACTAGTCTGGTCACACATGCAACATATGACGGGGGTGCTAGGTCAGGTTCCAAGAGAACAAATATTGAACAGATGGTAGGAAGCAAAAGAGATCATACGATCATCAGATAATTACAAAGAATATTGATATTCACATTCTAGCATGCTACCCAGTCCAATCACTATCATGCATGATTCTATATCAATAGAATTAGAGCACAGCCCATAGATCCTGAAAGCAAAGCCACCCACCTGACAAGTCGAACTGTCAAAAGTCCTACAGCTGATAATACCAGAAAAATAGCTACACAGAGTCCAACGGGTCCAACACTGTCCACAACTGCTCCTGGGTACAAAAACAGAGCTGTCGTTACAACTACATTCCCCCAAATCTGTCAGAATTTTACATTGAATTTCAGCTGCAAAGATGTGCCAAAATCACCTGCGGACAGTCCCCAGAAAAATCCAATTAAAATATCCTCGCGATCTACGCATCGATAGCTTCGAAACGAGTACCTGCACGTCCAATTCCGAGTTTTCTACGCTGAGATATAAATCCGGCAAGAGAAACACCTCATTCATAACTGTCCAAATTTTCACAGATAAGAACTCGGGAAGAAGAAATATTTTCACCTTCGAATTCAGTTCAGTAAATTCTGAGAAAAATTCAGGAGATTCCTCGCGAGAAGTAGATGAACTTTGCCTTTTGAATCACCTCGATCCGATGTCGGTACGCAAAGTTATGGCCGAAACTCTACAATGCTGTCCAAAAATCCGCGAAGAAAAAAAGGCAACAAAAAGCTCAAAAACCTTCAAAATCCGAAAATAATCTGAGAAAACTCTGAATATCAAAGTTGGAGTCCCACCAGTCGTGAGTCCGACGGCGCAAAAATCGCTAAAAACAAAGATCGGAGTGAGTTGGGGCAGTCTGCGCACCAAAACGCGACGAAACGGGTCGCCGAAGTAGAAGCGTCACTGTGCGCCGCGTCGCAGATGAAGTCGAAAAGAGGATCTCCTAAAATCTCCAAAATCCTCCAAGTGATGCTGCTAGAAGAGAGGAATATTTCTTCTTAAGGTTGCTTTGAGGAAAACATGAAGAAAAGAGCTGAAATGGGCCCCTCAAGGCCCTATTTATAGTCCACTACCCAAGCCTGTGTTGGGCCGGATTCGGGCGCAGAATTCGGGCGCCCGAATCCGCCAACACAGGTCGGACGGATCCCGTACGACGCGCCCGGAAGTCCCTGGTGACGACACGTCACCCCAAAACAGGGGACAGCCGTGCGGGGCCCCTCACTGCACGTGTGATGACCTGGATCTCCGCAGAGCTGTTGCGGTGCGTTGGGGTGGCTATTGGAGGCCTACGCGGTGTGCTGGAGGCCTTTGGGGCATGTCGGCGGTGTTCGGGCGCCAATTTGGACTCAAGTGATGAACTTCGGGCCTAAATGGATCACGCGGGTGATCGGGGGACCCCGTCGGATGTTTAGAGGGGTTTTCGCGCGAAACGGATTTTTAGATTGGGCTCGGCGCGAAATTTGGACTAAGAATACTTTTCCGGGGGCTTTCGGCAATTTTTAGAGTGAGAATTTGGCGAAACGGACGTCAAAATCGGACTCAGCGCGCGAAAACGGTCAAAACGGACTATTTGCGGCATTTTTCGGAGCTCGGGTTACTGTTCACTGCCGGAACAGTAATTCCGGCGATCGCCGGCGGTGCCGGCGGCGGCGGAAGGCGGCGGAGGCGCTCGGGCAGGCGGCGCGCGGCCGCGGGCAGGCGCTGAGGGCGCGGGCAGCAGCGGCGGGGGCGCGGGCAGGCGGCCGGTCCACCGCGCGGGCGTGCACCAGGCGGAGGACACGTGGCAGGTTCTTATTGGCTGGCTCACAGGCGTTGGTCCACGGAGTACTCGGGTTGGCTGTGGTTCACGGTGCACCAGGGCTGGACACGTGGCAAGTTTTGGTTGGTGCGGTCTACGGTATTTCGTGCACCGGGTGCACCGAACATCGGAGTTGACACGTGGCGCACTCCCATTGGACGGTCAACTGTGCACTGGGCGGCAGACTGCGCGCGGCAGCAACGGTTGGGAGGGCCACGTGTCGAGATATTATTGGGTGAATCCGGTGTTCCGTGTTCGGCAGGACACAATGGTAATTTTGGGAAAAGATTTTTCTGGTTTTTCTATTGATTCAATCCGAGGCTCATTAAAGGGGATTTTTCACCACCTTAGAGGCTTCATCTTCCTGTGGGGTGAGAAGATGAAATCTTCATCTTGAAGAGAGGAACACTCCTGTGAAGTTTGAGGAATTTAGGAGGCACGGATCCCGAGATTTGGATTTTTCGGCGCGGCGCGACGTTGCATTCCTGGATTCCTCTTCGGCGCAGCGACAGTGTTTTAGCTCCCCCGAGCTAACCAGGCAGTATTTTTCAGCGATTCTTGCGCCATCGTCTTCGTAACAGGTAGGGCTACATTTCTTATTTCTACTGGTTTTTCCCCATTCCGAGGTTTTCTTGGGTTTTTCGGACCATCTTGTAACCCCATTTTCTGGGGTGGAGTTTTGGACAGCGCTGGATTGTTTTGGTGATATCTCCGCAACCGGACATCGGATTGAGGCGATTCAAAAGGGGATTTGCATCTACACATCGCGAGGAGTCTACTGGAATTTTCTTGGATTTTCGTGGAATTTCCCTGATGGTGAGAACTCCCTTTTTACAGTATCTTCAGATTCAGTTTTTGTGATCGATTTGCTTTGGGGTGTCCCTCTTGTCGATTTTCGTTCTCAGCACGGAAAAATCGTGGGAAAACGTGCAGGTACTCGTTTCGACCGGTTCGTCGCGTAGATCGTAATAGTATTTTTCTGGGAATTTATTGGGCACGTTTCGCAGGTAAAAATGGCTGAACAGTAAATCTGATTTTGGGGACAGATTTGGATTAAACTTGAGATAGTAATTTGTGTGTGTTCTTTGGGACTTTTGGCACAGTATTTCGGGGACCGTTGAAGATCGAGCGCGGACTTCGCTGTCGGGACTTGGATTTAGCGCTCGAGGTGGGTACCGTTGTTTAACCTCCTACTTGTGATGTCCCCACTAGGCCTATTTGAGTGCTAATATGTTATATGGCTAAATGAACCGGTAAAATGAACTTGGCATGCTAATTTGGGAATTGGGCTTATAACTAGGGTTTGTGACTTCAAAAGGACTAAGTGCTGATTAATGGTTAATTCTTGTAATTAATATGTCGCTTAAAACCATGGGAAGGGCTTTGTTAAATTGGATATGTGGCATATGCATGATGGGACCTCTTTTACATATACCTAAGCTATTTTGGGGCAACTTGTAAAATGGAAGGCTATTTAAACGGCATATCTCTACTTTGTGAGAACTAGAACACTTGAATCATGTTTAATAATGATAAAGGACTTTGCATGCGTGTATGGACACTTAGTTAGGCCACCTCTTTCTGCTACACTATCATGATGGCATTGACTTAGGAGAAACCATGCTTTTCTCTTCTTTTGTCTATATTTGGGGGATAGTGCGCTCGGGTTCGAGCAGGGGCTGGGATAGTGTAGTCAGACGGTTGTGGGTTTTGGGACAGGCAGGCTGTGAGGACAGGGCATTGCGGCAACCGCGGATCTTTGGCGGTTGACCGGACAGTGGTCATTGCATCAGATTGGGATAGAGGCTTTGGGCTTTCTTTTAGTGGATGGGTTTTCCACCTTGATCAGAGTCATGATCCAGTCCTGCTGATTTGGTACTTGTTACCCAGGCATTATACTCGTGTGGGTCGCTCCCCTCGAGTGCCACTCCGGAGTGTGCGTTTTACAGGCTTCGAGTCCTTGAGACTCCCTTTTCCCCTATCGGTGTTATGCATTGGCCAGCATACCCGATTTGGCAGGCAGGCAGGCAGGCACAGCAGGCAGTACCAGTGCTTACTGGTGTATCGATTGGGTCTAGGCAGGCAGGCATTTACATTCTGATGCATACATATAGCTATACTATCAGTTAGCTCATTAGAGGCATGTAGTGGTAGCTCTATTCATCATCGGCAGTTTTATTTACAGCTTACCACCTTTGTTCATCTTTTTCGCCTCTTGTAGTCCTAGTGGGCACATTTGAGTTGAGGTCTACCCACTAGGGG
Organism: Tillandsia fasciculata; assembly: GCA_029168755.2. Classification (NCBI taxonomy): domain Eukaryota; kingdom Viridiplantae; phylum Streptophyta; class Magnoliopsida; order Poales; family Bromeliaceae; genus Tillandsia; species Tillandsia fasciculata. The sequence goes on along the minus strand of JAQOTM010000097.1, from coordinate 125,142 downwards.
GAGGCTGCTGTTTACAGTAGTTCTCACCCCCACTGCTTTCTCTTTTCTCTTCCCCTTTGTTTCTTTTGCAGTGTCTTCTGCGGGTGCTGCTGAGTTTTCAGCGACGGGTCGATGAGAGAGGACGGCTGAGTAGATAGACTTCGAGGCAGGTTGAGCGTGTTAGCTGGACTGTTGGTGTACCCGTGTTTCCTCAGACGGATGTACTTTTACTTTGGGACTGGCTTTTGCCAGCAGGTTGTATTTATTTTTGGTGAGCTGGGAGAGACAGATGTATCATTTATACAGATGTATTGTATTTATTTCCAGCTCCAGTCTGAGATGTATTAGTTTTAGTTCAGCTCTGTTTTTATTGCTCTTTTATTATATCTCTTATATATCTGAGCAGGTTTGGCGCTTCGTGTACGCGGAAAATACCGTGTGCACGGCGGATCTGTAGACGGGCCCGGGTTCTGGTTTACACCCGGGGCGTGACAGCACGCCACGTCGCCAAACCGCGGGCGGTGGGGGTAGGTGGGGCGGAGCGCGGACGGCGCGACGCGTGGCGCACTCGAGTGCGGGGCGCCACGTGTCGGCCGAGCGCTGCCCCGTGCACCGCCGCTGGCGCCGTGAACCGCGACCACGTGAGCCCGCCAATGCCGCGCCGCCACGTGTCGCACACCCGGTCCACCATGCAGCGCCTTTTCCCTGAACCGCGCCGCGCGCACCCGCCAATCGGGGAATGCCACGTGACCCGCCCCGCGGTCCATGCACCGGCGCGCTACTCCCGTGGACCGAGCGGTGTGAACCGGCCCAATCACAAGCCGCCACGTGGCTCCGGCCGGTCCACGGTCACTCCCATGCACCAGAATTCCCCGAAAACTTTCGGTAGCCCGTTTTTGGTCATCCGGACTCCAAATTAAACAAGCAAATAGCCGTTTTCAAGCGTTTTTCCACGCTAAATCCAATTCCAACCTCTGTTTGGCCAAAAACCCTTTAAAAATTTTGGCAAACACAGCCGAAGGCCAGAATAGTAAAAGATATCACACAGGGTCCATCTGTGGCATATCCTTGATGAACTATGGGCCTGATACACCGCTAATAGGTGTTCTAAACTATGGATTCACCCAAAAAACTGCATGGGGTTTAGGGTCACCACAATCAGCTCCTCCGACAACAACTACAAGAGATGGCCGGGCAGTTAGCAACCCTTATGGAACAGATGCGGCAGTGGGCGCAACAGTCGACTACACCAATGGAGGTCGCCCAGGCTTCTCTGCCCGGACCAGCCGCACCAGTGACGGGACCGCCGGTGGCGGACAGCGAGACTACGGTCGCCCCTCCTCCGACCACGATGACCGAGATACCGTCGGTTCATCCGACGACGCCTTCAGTAGCACTAACACCAGCAACTTTGGGACTTACGCTGGGAGCCGTTATTGGAGACCTCTTGAGAGAGACCGTGGTGACATCTGCTCCCAGAGTGTCCGCCGTCGCAGTAGGGGAAGCCCCTATCAAGCAAACCGAATGTGATAGGGCGACAGCGAACTTGGCAAATTTCAAGAGGTAAGACCCACCCGTGTTTGAGGGAGAGACGACCTACCCTTGGGTCGTGGAAAAATGGGTGGATACCATTGAGAAGCTTTTTGAAGACCTATTGATGGAGGAACATGAATGGGTTCCGTTGGCAGTACACTTTCTTGAGGGAAACGCCCGCCTGTGGTGGAAGACGGTGCGCCCAGACCTCTTGATGGGCACCGCCCTTCCATCTTGGACCACGTTCCGAGAAAAACTATTTGGGGCATTTCTCTCCGACAGCATCAAACAGCAGATGGAAGATGACCTGAGGCACAACAAGCAAGGAAGTCGGACAGTTATGGGATACCAACGGGCATTTGTGAGGTTGGTCAAATGTGTCCCCTTTATCATAAGAGATGAGTCTCACAAAGCCCGTCTTTTTGTGGACGGTTTACGAAGCGACATCTTCAAGGTGGTGCAAACGGCGGATTTGCACACCTTCCAGGAGATGGTCGATAGAGCCACTGCGATGGAGCGCGGACTTACGATTTCACGAGCCCGATGGGAGAGCTCAGGTCACTGCGGGGATAAGAAACGAACTCGGCCAAATCTTGGAAAAGAGCATACCAAGAGGAGCCGGCCTCCTAAATACCTGAGATGGCAACAAGGAACCAAGAATGCGCCTACGGGAGGACAATGGCCGGTGGACAAGTCTTGCATCATTTGCAATGGAATACACCAAGTGACCGAATGTCCCCAGAAGCAAGACCACTATTTTCGATGCGGCAAACTGGGGCACTATCGTTTCAACTACCCCTCGGAAACGGGGACATCATCCGTAGCAGCATCTCCACCTTCGTCTCAGCAACCGGGAGGAGGGAGAGTCTATACGATGACCCACCAGGGGATGGACCCACAGAGCACGATGTAGCAGGTAATACCCGAGTTTCAGATCATCGTGCTAGAACTTTTGTGTCAACACCTAAGCATCCCACTCTTCCACCTCGCTTCATGTTTTCGCCCTACCTTAGTTATTAGAAGAAATCCCCATCGTAGAAATAAGTTCGGTCAAATCTTTAGGCTATCCCTCGAGGCAGGCGGCTATACTCCTTCCTGCCCAGCGAGGGTGAGGCGGGTTCTTAGTCTCTAAGAACTAATGAGGTTTCCGTTAAAGGTTATCGGCGTAGCGCTTGGGGCCGACAGTCGCGGCAATCTTTAAGCGGTAGTTGACTGCTTGAAGTTCCAAGCGTGTCTCTGGGAACCGGACTTACCGGAACTTGTAAACTCAGCTTGTAGGAACGCCTTCTGCTCGCTTTTCTTTGTTGCGGGCAAGAAGCTTGGTAGAAGGCAGTCGAGTAGCGTTCACAAGTACCGTATGGATCTCGACACGAGAAGAACAAGTACCCCCCTACCTCGGATGGATGACCTATTCGATCAACTACAAGGAGCAACGGAGTTCCCAAAGATTGATCTGCGGTCCGGCTATCACCAGCCTAGAGTCCGGGGTGATGACATACTGAAAACAGCCCTGCGAGCTCGGAATAGTCAACATGAGTTTACGGTTATACCGTTTAGACTCGTTAACGCCCCAGCGGTATTCATGGGCATGATGAATAGGATACTCAAGCCCTTCTTAGACTAGCCGGTAATGGTCTTATAGTGGACGTTCCGATCTACTCTCGCACAGACAAGGGGTACGGGGAACACATGCGAGTAATCCCCCAGACCATCCGGGACCAGAAACTGTATGCCAAAACTTATAAAGTGTGAGTTCTGGCTCCGCGAGGTGGACTTTTTGGGGCATATCGTTTGGACGTCTGGAATTGCAGTGGATCCGGGGAGGATTGAGTCAGTGACCAACTGGGCTCGGCCAACAATGGTGACGGAGATCCGAAGCTTCTTGGGACGGGCAGGCTACTACAGACGCTTCGTGGGAGGCCACTTCCCTAAATCGACTAACCCAAATAGGGTAGAGATTCGTCTGGACAGCCCAGTGCCAGAAGAGTTTCAAAGAACTTAAGGACAGACGCACACAGGCGCCAGTGCTCATACAGTCGAAGCCCGGAAAGGACTATAAGATCTAGTCTGACGAATCTCCAAGAGGATCTTGGGAGACCAAACGACGGACACGTAACTACAACTAGTGCGAGACAGAATGTCCTCGGAGCAAGACGGAATTTTTACGAGTGACTCAGATGATGTAATAAGGTTCCGGGGACGAATTCGTGTGCCCGATAAGCTAAAAACGAGGGAAGAAAATCTAGCAAAAGTATATAATACCTCCTATACCGCGCATCCCGGAGGTACAAAGAGGTGCAAGGACTGTGGCAGACCTTCTGGTGGCCCAAATTGAAAGAGCGATGTGACACAATTTGTGGCGCAATATTGGGTGTGCCAATAGGTGAAAGCGAAACATCAGCGACGGGGGGAAACAGACGTTTCAGCTTACAAGGGAAGTAGTAGCAGGAAAGACCTCTTACGAAGAGTAATTTTGGTCTCGACCCTAGGTGAACCCTTAGAAGTAAATACTTCGTACCTTCCTGCCCAATAAGGAGGTGAAGACTTAGTTGTCTTATGTGTTTGCTATTTTGTTAAGGGTTAAATAGGTCCAATTTCCTGCCTCGTGACAATAGGCGCAGGGGACTCACAAGTTGAGTTGGGTGAGCCTAGTAAGTTGAGTGGGGCTGCGGTCCACAATAGACCTAATGGCAAGAGGCCCAACAATGGACCCAACATCCAGGTGGGTTGAGTCAGGCCAAGACCCGAGGCGTTGTAACAGCACGCCTTAGATAAATGGGTTGCGTATTCCTAATAGTTTGAGCTTTTGGGATTAATGGTTGTCATCGACGATCCGACATTCGGGATTTTGGGGCGCGTAGGCCCGGTGGCATACCGATTGGCTTCACTGCCAAACCTCGATGTGGAGGCTGGCACGGGAGGAAAAGAAACTTCGCAACCGGACAATCCCTTACGTAAAGGTGCAACGGAGTAACCATGAGGAGCGCGAGGCGACTTGGGGACTTAAGACGAAAATGAAAAGAATGTTTCCCGGGATAGTTTAGCGAGGGTTAAGTTTAAGTTTCGAGGACGAAACTTCTTATAAAGTGTGAGTGGTGTAATGACACGACTTTTCTAGTAATTTTTACCCTCCTGTTAATAAAGTGTTTCTTATAGTGATTTTGAATTATTGAGTTTCTGTAAGTTGGTCGGTGTGTTGCATGAGTATTTTTTTGTGAAAGAGCACGAAAAATGATGACCGACGGTGCGATCAGATCTGGAATCCGACCTTGGGATCTCCCGGAATAGGGTTTTTAGTGTTGCGATGACTTAGCGCGCATCGAAATCTGTGCAAAAGATCTGGCACGCTTTTCGAGAAATCTTGGAATTATCTCGGAAGTATAGATATTTATTGTGAAATAATAAATATCCGAATATTAGAGTTTTTCCTTTTTACGTACGTATAATAAAAGGATAAAATAAAATAAAATAAAAGAAAATAAATTAATTAAACCCCGGTTACCGAAAGGAAAACCCTAGTTCTAAAAGATCGTCTCCTCAAACCCTTCCCTCTCGTGCATACCGAAGACCAAAATAATAAAACCCTAGTTCGGAGAAGAGAAAAGAAAAGAGAACCCTAACCGGAGGAGAAAAGAAGGAAAGAAGAGAAAGCGGAGGGACCCGATCGCCCCGATTGACGTGCCGGAGATCGGAGAACGAGACGCCACCATCTACGGGGAGCGGATCCGGATCCCCAACGCCGCGAAGGAACAAGATCGATTCTTTAATCCCAATAGATCGAGGTTAGCGATCGTTATTCGTTTTGTCGAATTAATCGGGGATTTTTCGTGTTCTTTAAGGTCAATTTATTCGGTACATTGATCACGGGTTTTCGATTTTGGTTTTGATCGAAATTATGTCCGTATTCTTGATCAGGCTTAATCGGTGGTTTCTAATCGGTCTTTTGATCGGGATTCCGATCGATGTTTTGGTTGTTCGTCGATCGGTGGTTTAGTCGTTAGATTTACCGCGGATTTATTCGGGGGTTTTTGTGGGTGTTTCGTTGGAGCATAGGGGGTTAACGGGAAGCCGCCGTCGCCGTTGTTAAATGGGAGGCCGCCGCCGCCATTACCATGTTTGCGGGGTCGTTGCCGGAGTCGCACGGGAGCGAAAACGGAGAAGAAACCGCGAAACGGGAGCGAAAACGGAGAGAAAAAATGCGAAAACGGGAAGTTACTGTGCATTCCCGTACAGCGCGGTCCACGGACCCGGGCGTGCACCCGGCGCACGCCCCGCTGCGCGGAAGCCGCAGACCCGGTGCACGCCTCGCCCGTGCACCGGCCCAGCCCGCAAGCGCGGTCCACGCCCAGGCGTGCACCCGGTGTTGGCGTCGCGACCGGAATTGGTGAACCCAGTGCGCGCCCTTCCCCGTGCGCGGCCCGACCCAGGATGCGCGGTGCACGCTTCCTGCGTGCACCCGGTGCACGCCGCGCAGCCGCCGACGCGCAGACCGGGTCCATCCCCGGCCTGTGCACCACCCGTCAGCACGAAGTTCGGTAGCTCCGTTTTGGTCCGTTTTTCCACCGTTTTGAGCGCCGTTTTCGCCAGTGGGATCACGGTTTCCACCATTTTCTTGACATTGCTACTTGGGATCATCAAAGTCACCATTTCGCCATGTCATGTGCTAGTTTCGCCGACGCTCCGCGCCTTGACAAAATCGTCGGGGTCGCGCCGTCGCGCCTTTTTCCTTATCATTTTCGCCGTCGGGGTCTTCTTGGGTTAACCATGGACGTCCCGAGTTGGCTACCGATTGAGAATTGGGTTTTGTCGATTTTCTGTTAGCGGTTTTGGGTTCCGATGGAGTTCGCGATGAAATAGTCGCGGTCCGGTTGTTGTTAGCCATTGATTTTACCGGTTTGATCTGAGCTTTCGGTTTTACTTGGCGGTTTTAACTTGTTGTGTTTTTGATTGACGTCGCAGTCCTCTAGGCACAGTGGTTTCGGTTATTGTGGGTTTATTGTTACAGTGGTTGGGACCACTGATTTTACCTGATTAGGGTAAGGTGTTAATTTGTGCTCTTGGATATTTTAGTAGGCCGCGAGGAGTTCTGATTTGCTTAGGAGGGTCGCGGGCGCGGTCAGTTATCTTCATTCCAGGTGGGTACCCTTGCCATAAGGGCAGCGAGTGCAGTAAGTGCACCATGTCATCATAAAAGCTTATTAACCTGCCTAACAAAGTAGATGAATGTATTTTTACTCTCCATTATTAATTGTGGCGACCAAGTGTCGCGGTGCTTAATTTACGCCGACTTCGGCAAACCAGTTTTGGATGCTGCACGTACACAGGCGGATTGGCCTCCGCATGGGTGTACTTTTTCGGAGAAGTGGTCTGAATGACCCGTATGCCCCACGTGTGTAGGGTGGGGACCTCTTCACGATAGCTAAACATGTCGCTCACGCATCGTGAAGGGGTAAAGGGCATCATAAATGTCACGTGGGGAGATCGTCGACTACCCTAACGTGACGGTGTCATTAAATCAAATAAAGTGGACTCATGATGAGGGAGAGCGAAAGGTTCCTGTGATGACCTGGATCTCTGCAGAGCTGTGGTAGAGTCATTGGTGACTTCTGAGGAGCCTGTACAGTGTTTTGGAAGTGTTTGTGCATAATTGGACACAAGTGTTGGACCTCGAGCTTAAATGGATCACATGGGTGATCAGTTGACTCCGTCGGATCCTTGAAAGTGGTTTCGCGCAAAGTGGATATTAAAATTGGGCTCAGCGCGAAATTTGGGCTAAGAACATCTTTCCGGGTGCCTTCGGCAATTTTTAGAGTTGGAATTTGGCAAAACGGACTTCAAATTCGGATTCAGCGTGTGAAAACGGTCAAAATGGACTACCTACTTGATATGTTGCGCACTGGTGACTGTTCATGCCGGAACAGTAACTCCGGCAACCGGCGGGCAGCGGCGGCGGCGGCGGAGTGCGGCGGCGCTGGTTCGGGCAGGCGCAGGAGCGGCGGCGGGCAGCGCGCAGTGCGCGGGCAGGCGCGAGGGCGCGCGGGCAGGTGCGCTGCCCACGGGCCGGCATGCACCGGAGCAGGACACGTGGCAGGCGTGGATTGGGTGGCTTTTAGCGCGCGGTTCACGGAGTTCGAGCGGCGGTGTTTGGATTTGAACGGCGGTGCAGGGTTTCGGGCGGGAGACAGGTTGCGACGTCCGGTTGGCTGGCGCTGGGTGCGCGGTCCACGGAGTTCCCCGCGTGGGTGCATGAACCCAGCGCAGGGACACGTGGCGGCAGGCCGTTGGCGGGCTCAGGAAGGCGAGGTCCACCGAGGCGCGGGGGGTCGCCTCGGGAACCGTGCCTGGCAGGGGGCGCTAGGCGGCGTGCCAGCCGGCGCGCCAGGGTTGGTCGGGGCATCATTGCGGGCCACGTGGCGCCCGCTGATTCGCGGGCACCACCACCCGTGTTGACCGGGGAGCGGCCACACGGCACCCCGCGAGTGGCGGGGCTGGCTGTCCGCTGTTCGGGGTGACGTGGTGCTCCCCAGGCGTTTCGGGCGCTTGCCGTTTGGAGCCGCGCAGTGGATTGGGCGCCCGAATCCAGGGACACATTGGGGATTATTTGAATTGTTTCTTCTAGCATATAAATAGGCCGAGTTCAACTGCTGAGAGCTCCTTTCCTGCTCTTCTTCTCACAGTGCCACCTTCACAAGTTTTCCTCCTCTCCCAGAGCCGGTTCCATCTACAGATTCCCATATTTTTCTGCGGCACGTATCCCGAGGTTTCTGATTTTACGGTGCGGCGCGACGCTCGTTCATTGGTGATCCCCTTCGTCGCATTTCAGTGCGTGGACTCTCCCGAGCTACTCCGGCGGTGTTTTCCAGCGATTCTTGTGCCATCGTCTTCACGACAGGTAGGGCTACGTTTCCCATGTTTACTAGTTTTTCCCATTCCGAGCTTTTCATGGGTTTTTCGGATCATCTTGTGACCTTATTTTCTTGGGCGGTGTTTTGGACAGTGCCACAGTGTTTCTGCATTATCATCGAGCACGGGCATCGAATTGGGGTGATTTAGGAGACGTTTTTCATCTACACAGCGCAAGGAACACCCTCAAATTTTTTGGGAATTTTCTGAATATTTTTCGAAGGTGAAAAATCTTTGTGTACAGGAATTAGTGCTACAGTTTTTTAGATCAGTTTATTTCGAGGTGGCTCCCTTGTCGAATTTGTTTCTCAGCGTAGGAAACTCGGTTTTGAACGTGCAGGTACTCGTTTCGACCGGTTCGTCGCGAGGATCGTGACAGTATTTTTCTTGGAATTTTCCTAGCATTTTTCGCAGGTGAAAATAGGAAAACATTGGACTGTTGTATTTGGACAGATTTTATTGGAGCATTGTATGATTAATTATGTATGTTCTTTTGGGAATTTTGTACAGTGATCGTGGCGGCTTATCTGTTTGGGCGAGAGCACTATTTGGACTTGAAATTAGCGATCGAGGTGGGTGGTTGCTATACTCCTCATTTTCTGACATACCCTAGGAATATTAGAGAGATCCTCCTTGGTACATTGAATGATCAACTGGGACATGCCATGCAGTTTAGACTACATATTGATGAGTACTATCTGGCCCATAGTGAATCATAGTGGATAGAATATTGATGGACCCAGTGAATTTAGTTTCTGTTTTGGGATTACCTGTCTTATGGAGAATGTTGAGAATTTTATTTAGGCCAAACGGAGGATGGATTTGGATTCATAGCGGAAAAACATTGAGATTGGCTTTTGGTTTGCCCAATTCGGAGTCCGGATGCCCAAAAGCGGACACCCGGAAGTTTTGACAGTTTTTGGCGCTTGCGGGAGCCTCCGGCAAATTTTGGAGGCGGAATTTGGCGAAACGGACCTCGTTTTTGGAATCAGCGCGCGAAAACGGTCAAGACGGGCTATTTGCTGGTCAAATTTGTGCTTGGGTTACTGTTCATGCCGGAACAGTGTCGCCGGCGATCGCCGGCGGCGGCGGCGGCGGCAGCGTCGGCGGGCGGCGGCGCCGCCGCGGGCAGGCGGCAGGCGGCGGCCCAGGGCGCGGGCAGGCCGCGGGCAGGCGCGCGGTCCACCGCGCGGGGCGTGCACCGGAGGCGGGCCACGTGGCGCCTTCCGGTTGGCCGGTGCAGCATTCGCGGTCCACGGAGTTTTGGGCCGGGTGCACGGTGGACCGGGTGGACGCGTGGCGGATCGGGATTGGCGGGACTTGGTGCGCGCGGTCCACGCGATGGCCGGGGCAGGTGACCGTACGCCCGGGGCAGCCGGCCGACGTGCGCGGTGCACGGCCGTCGTGCGCGGTGCACGGCTTGTCGGGGACGCGTGGCACGCCGCCAGTGGCTGGCTCTGGTGCACCGGGTGCAGCGGGGTTTTTGGGCTTAGTGGGCTGGGCTGTGCTGTGGGCCGGGCCGCACTGTGCGCGCCCGAAATCTGGGCCGGCCCGTTACTGTAGCCGCCCGAAAATCCCCAAGCGCCCGAAAGTGGGGACACAGAGGGTATTTTCCGAATTGTTTTTCAGCCTCTATATAATGCACAGTCCGAGCCTTCTTCTCCTCTATTGTTCTCCCAAACCGAGCCAAATCTGCAAATGCCTATTTCTAGCAAAATTTTGCATCTTTTTGTCCTGGATCTTCCTACCAAATCTTAGGAATTTTGGTGGCACGAATCCCGAGGTTCCCCATTTTACGGTGCGGCGCGACGTTGCTTACTTGTGTTCTTCCTTCGGCGCAGTGTTCGTGTTTTTGCTCCCCCGAGCTACCCCGACATCATTTTCCTGTGATTCTTGCACCAGTGGACTCCTAAGAGGTAGAACTTCATCTTTCGTTATAGTCGCGCTTTTCCGTTTCGAGGTTTTGGCACGGTTTTCGAGGCTACAAGTGACCCCCTTTTTCTGTATGGAATTCTTGACAGCAGTGGAGTGTTTCAGCCTTATCTTCGCGCACGAGTGTCTGATGGAAACGAGCTTATACAACTTTTGCATCTACGGATCGCAAGGAACGCGCTCGTATTTTTAGTGGATTTTTGTGAATTTTCCTTCGAGGTGATAATTAAGGATCTCTCTGTGAATAGTAATCTACCCTTAATCATGATTAGTGTTTGAGAGTGTCCACTTGCTGAATTTTTATCTTGGTGTACAGAACTCGGATTTGGGCGTGCAAGGTACCGTTGCGAAGCTATCGTCGCGAGGATCGCCAGGATATTTTTATTAGAATTTTCTGGACATTTGTTGCAGGTGATAATTTGACAGTTTAGTACTTGTGTTTGTATGTGGTAATTAGTGCTGTGATTGTGACCCTAGTGTAATTAGTGGATTCCTTGTTGTACCAGGAGTATTGTGGGGGCGCGGATTTGGATTTTTGGTATTCTCTGACTGTACAAGTTGGGACAGTTGCGCTTCAGGTGGGTGGTCGTTACACTCCTCTTTTTGTATGCCCACTAGGAATGTCAGAGTACTTTGTTATAACAATGTTGAACGTGTTGATTGTTAGACTTGCATGCTCTAGGGAATCGCTTATTAATTCTGGAACTTATACCCCGTGACAACATAGAATTAGAGGACTGCAAAACCAAGGTTTATTCATGTGAAACGGTCATCCTAGCCTATATCACTTCAACTGTTATACTTGGAAATTGGAACATTGCATGATTTAACTGATCACCTGATGATTGTCATCTTTTACTGCTACACTATTTTGGAATTGACTTAGGAGAAACCATGCTTTTCTCTTTCTCCTTTCATTGTTGGCATTAGCGGCTTACTCGCTCAGGTTCGAGCGTATAGTGGACAGTGTAGGCAGGTATTGGGGAATTGGGGACAGGCTGAGTGGTCAGGGGTTTGCGGCGACCACGGATCTTGGGTGGTTGACCGGATTGTTTTATTGCATCAGATTGGGCGTTCGGGGATCGGGCTTACTTTAGTGGAGGGTTGTGCCCACTTCTTGAGTCTCGATCCAGTCCTGCTATTATGAGACAGTGGTTACAGAGATGTTGATACAGTGGTATTATTTGTACTCGTGTGGGTCGCTCCCCTCGAGTGCCACTCCGGAGTAGGCTTTCCACGGTGTGAGCGCCGGGCACCATGCTAGTTTCTTGAGTTCCACGGTGTGAGCGCCGGGCACCAGGCTGGGTTTTTGAGTTCGATTGGCAGAGCAGGCAGGGCCAGTGTTCACTGGCAGTCAGATTGGGTCTTTATGACCGGATACTTGATTCTGATGAATCACTTTTCCCATCCTTATTGGTTGGTCATGTAGAGGCATATTAGGGATAGCATTTTTATCAGTCGCTTTATTTATTAGCATCCCTTCCCTTCTTCTTTCCTTTTTGCCTCGGTGCACCTGGTGGGCATATCTGAGCTGAGGCTTTACCCACTAGGGGAGGCTACTGTTTATAGTAGTACTGACCCCCATTGTTTTTCTTGTTCCCTTCTTTTCCCTTGTTTTGCAGAGTCCTCTGTGGGAGTTGCTGGGACATCAGCAACTGATCGGGGCAAGCGCATCGCTGACTAGTTAGAGAGCCTACCGAGGGTCGTAGCTGCTTGACTTTTGGGTACCAGATCTTCTCAGACAGTTTTTCTTTCTTTTCTTTTGGGGTCTGGCTTCTGCCAGCTTTATGTATTTTGTAGTTGTGAGCTGGGAGAGACACTTGTATTTATTTTACTGTTGTACTTTTATTTCCAGCTTCTGTCTGAGATACTGTAGTTTTATTTCAGCTCTGATTATTATTATGCTCTTTTATTATTATTTCATATCTGAGCAGGTTACCGACGCTTCGTGCATGTGGGAAATACCGCATGCACGGCGGATCTGTGGACGGGCCCGGGTTCTGGTTTACACCCGGGGCGTGACAGATTAAGTTGGTATCAGAGCTTAGGGATAGGTCAGTTGGGACTTAGGAAACCCTAGGCTTTTGACAGACCCTAGGATTATAGGGCGTGAGTAGCGTGACTTGTTGCGGAAGTCGGTGATTATTATTGTTAACTCTTCCAGTGAGTGAAGAGTGATTGACATAGTCTATTTCTGTTGAACCATTATGTTGGCTGCAGACAACCTAAGGTTACAGAAATAGGGGGATGTCTTTTGACTTTCGCCAGATTGGGTCGTGTGGGGTTTTGTTGCTGATGTTTGGTTTCTTGTGGCAGGATGCCTCCTCGACGTCGGATTCCCACTCGGGGTGTTCCTTCGCCCCCTGCTGAGCCAGAGCAGCCTACACCACCTGAGCTTGCTGAGTTGAGGGCCTTGGTGGCCCAGTTGGCGGAGGGTCAGCGCCGCCAGGAGCAGAGGATTGAGCAGCTGCTTGCTCAGAGGGAGGCACCACCCCCAGCTGTTCCGGAGGCCCCTGCGCCTCCTGTTGCACCTTTTGCGCCATCGGCGCCATCTTCGAGTATCGGGGCTTCTGCGGCGTTTCAGCCCTTGACTACGGAGGAGGAGCGGGATTTTGCTGACAGACTCGCGGCGTTTGTCAAGCGGGGACCACCGAGGTTTTCGGGGCGGGATGCTCAGCCCCGGGCTGTTGGGATTTGGCTTTCTGCGATGGAGAAGCTTTTCCGGGACTTCTTCATCGACCCGAGGTACCGAGTGCACATGGCGGTGCACTGTTTGGACGGAGATGCTGACTTTTGGTGGCAGCGAGTTGAGCCACTGGAGTTCCGGATCACTAGGCAGCTACCTTGGGAGGAGTTCAGACGGATGGTGTTGGACACCTACTTCTCTACCAGCGTGAAGAAAAAGTTAGAGGATGATCTGAAGAATTTGCAGCAGGGCGAGCGACCGACCCATGCTTACTTTCAGGAGTTCAGGGAGTTGCTGAACTGTGTGCCTTATGTCGCCCGCGACGGTCCGCACCAGGTTGAGCTTTTTGAGGGGGCCTTCGCCCGGAGATATACACACTTGTGCATGCTCAGAGATTTCAGACTCTGGAGGCAGCCGCAGAGCATGCACAGTGGGTGGAGAGAGGCGATCAGGAGGTGGCCAGACGGAGGGCTGCGGTCGCGCAGAGTTCCGACAGGAAGCGACCAGCCCCAGAGGATGGGGGACAGACCAGCTCTTGGAGACCGCCACGGCCGCCGCAGTCTCAGTCTTTTGGCCGTGGTCGATCTGATAGGAGAGGGCCTGGGGGACCCCAGAGACCGCAGCAGCATCCACAGCAGCAGCACCAGCAGCAGAGACCACAGCAGAGGCAGCAGAGGTCTCAGCAGCAGTCCTCGAGACAGCAGCAGCAGCCGAGACAGCCCCGACCTTCTGACCGATGTATTTTCTGTGGAGGTCAGCATGCCGCCATTACTTGTGATCAGAGATGGGGTCGATGCTTCCGTTGTGGGCAGCCTGGGCATGTGCGAGCCACTTGCCCCCTTTCTACTTCCTCGGCACCGTCTTCGGCATCGGTTCCCTTTCCCCCTCAGCAGCAGCGGCCACCAGCTCAGCGGCCTTATGCTCCAGCGAGCAGGCCGTCCACTTCTTATCCTGTAGACTCTCGACCTCCAGCACCGAGCGGGCGGGTGTATACCGCCCAGTTGGCGGATTCTTCAGCGGCAGACCAGGTGGTGGCAGGTATTATTCTACTCTTTGATATTCGGGCTCGTACCTTATTCGACACTGGAGCATCTCATTCCTTCATTAGTCGAGCATTTGCATCCCTGCATGGTCTAGAGGTAGAGTCCTTATCTTATTCAGTAGAGGTGCGGATTCCTGATCATATTCTGCATGTCGAGGAGCGTTGTGTGGCTTGCCCAGTGCAGTTGGGGCCTTGGATTTTGCCTGCAGACTTGCTTGTTTTGCAGCAGCTCCAGGATTTTGATTTGGTACTTGGGATGGATTGGCTGTCGCGGTACTTCCGCCACTATCGACTGCAGAGAGAGGACGGTGACTCTTCGCGAGCCAGGACAGGAGGAGTTCATTTTCAGAGGCTGCCAGAGCACGCTGTTCGCAGCGACCATTTCCTCGGCCAGAGCTAGGAGGATGATGAGTAGGGTTGCACTGCCTTTTTGGCCACTGTGGTGGAGGTGCCTACGGCGGCACTGGGACTCGAGGATATCTCTATTGTCCGCGAGTTCCCAGATGTATTTCCCCCTGAGTTGACGACGATGCCGCCGGAGAGGGAGATTGAGTTCGGATTGATGTAGTTCCTGGAACTGCACCAATCTCAAAGGCACCTTATAGGATGGCGCCAGCCGAGTTGAGGGAGTTGAAGGCCCAGCTTCAGGATCTGTTGGATAGGGGCTTCATTCGACCCAGTGTTTCTCCGTGGGGAGCGCCCGTGTTGTTTGTGAAGAAGAAGGATGGATCACTGCGGTTGTGTGTGGATTATCGGGAATTGAACAAAGTGACCATCCGGAACAAGTATCCCCTCCCCCGGATTGATGATTTGTTTGATCAGTTACAGGGAGCATCGGTGTTCTCGAAGATTGATCTGCAGTCCGGTTACCACCAGCTGAGGGTGAGGGCCGAGGACATCTCCAAGACGGCTTTCAGATCGCGGTACGGGCATTATGAGTTCACTGTGATGCCTTTTGGGTTGACCAATGCCCCTGCCGCATTCATGGACTTGATGAACAGGATTTTTCAGCCGTTTTTGGATCGATTTGTGGTGGTGTTTATAGATGATATTCTGATTTACTCCCGGAGTGATTTGGAGCACGAGGAGCACTTGAGGACCGTGCTACAGCTTCTGCGAGAGAAGAAGCTGTATGCTAAGTTCAAAAAGTGTGAGTTTTGGCTTCGGGAGGTTGCTTTTCTGGGTCATGTCGTTTCAGCTGCTGGAGTGATGGTGGATCCGGCCAAGGTGGATGCTATTCGAGATTGGCCGAGGCCGACGACTATCACTGAGGTGCGGAGCTTTCTTGGTTTGGCGGGCTACTATCGGCGCTTTGTGGAAGGCTTTGCGAAGCTTTCCTCTCCCCTCACTCGTCTGACCAGGAAAGGAGTTAAGTTTGTCTGGAGCGAGACTTGCCAGAGTTGTTTTCCAGGAGCTGAAGCAGAGGTTGATGACCGCTCCAATCCTTGCCCTCCCTGTTATGGGGGAAGGATTTGTGATTTACAGTGATGCCTCACTTAGTGGTTTGGGCTGTGTGTTGATGCAGCAGGGTAGGGTAATTGCCTATGCTTCGAGGCAATTAAAGGATTATGAGAAAAATTACCCTACTCATGATCTGGAGTTGGCAGCGGTGGTGTATGCTCTGAAGCTGTGGCGGCATTACTTGTATGGTGAGCATTGCGAGATTTATACTGATCACAAGAGCTTGAAGTATCTGTTCACTCAAAAGGAGCTGAATTTGAGGCAACGCCGGTGGTTAGAGCTGCTAAAGGATTATGATCTGAGTATCCTTTATCACCCCGGCAAGGCCAATGTTGTGGCGGATGCTTTGAGCAGGAGGACGAGCCTGAGCTTATTGATCTCGCAGCAGGCGCCGTTGGTCGAGCAGATGAGGAGATTACAGCTGGAGGTAGTATCCCCTGGGGTCTCTGCTAGACTCATGTCTATGGTCTTGCAGCCCACTCTGTTGGAGAGGATCAGGGACACTCAGAGTGAGGACCCCCACTTGATGAGGATCAGGACGCAGCTTCAGGCAGATCAGACAGGGGATTTTTCTGTGAACAGCTCGGGAGTACTGCGGTACAGGGACCGAGTGTGTGTGCCTATGGATCAGGAGATTAGAGATCAGATTTTGAGAGAGGCCCACTATACACCTTATACTATCCACCCTGGAGGTACTAAGATGTATAAGGACCTCAAGGCACAGTTTTGGTGGCCCGGAATGAAGCGGGATGTTGGGAGATTCGTTGCTCATTGTTTAACTTGTCAGCAAGTGAAAGCAGAGCATCGCGTTCCTGCTGGCAAGTTGCAGAGTCTTCCAATTCCCGAGTGGAAATGGGACCACATCACTATGGATTTCGTCACTGGATTGCCGAGGGCGCAGAGCGGGGCAGATGCGATCTGGGTTATTGTTGACAGACTCACCAAGTCGGCGCACTTCTTGCCAGTTCAGATGACTTGGTCATTGGAGCATTTGGCACAGTTGTATATGGATGAGATTGTGAGGCTTCACGGTATCCCTGCTTCGATTGTGTCAGATCGGGACCCGAGATTCGTATCACGCTTTTGGGGGAGTTTGCATTCTGCTTTGGGGACTCAGCTCAGGTTTAGCACTGCTTTCCACCCACAGACCGATGGGCAGTCAGAGCGCACCATACAGACCCTCGAGGATATGCTTAGAGCGTGCGTTATGGATTTTGGAGGAGGGTGGTACCGGCACTTATCTTTGGTTGAGTTTGCGTACAACAACAGCTATCAGGCGAGCATCCGATGGCTCCGTTTGAAGCGTTGTATGGACGCAAGTGTCGGTCCCCCTTATATTGGAGTGACGTGGGTGAGAGGAGGACTTTGGGACCGGAGTTACTTTTGGAGGCAGAGGAAAAGGTCAGGATTATTCGCCGGCATCTTGAGACAGCCCAGAGTCGTCAGAGGAGCTACGCGGATACTCGACGGCGAGACCTGGAGTTTCAGGTTGGTGATCATGTCTTCTTGAAGGTCTCGCCCTCGAAAGGGGTCCGGAGATTTGGAGTACGGGGGAAGCTCAGTCCCCGTTTTATTGGACCCTTTGAGGTACTGGATAGAGTTGGTCCTGTGGCATACAGAGTTGCCTTGCCCCCGCGCCTGGCCGGAGTTCATGATGTCTTCCACGTCTCAGCTCTGAGGAAGTATGTGTTTGACCCGTCGCACGTGATTGACTTCACTTCGTTGGAGATCGGCGAGGACTTGGTTTACGAGGAGCGCCCGTTGCGGATTCTTGCTCGTGAGGTGAGGGAATTGCGCAATCGGGCCATTCCTTATGTGAAGATCCTATGGAGCCATCATGAGGAGCGAGAGGCTACTTGGGAGCTGGAGACAGAGATGAGAGATGCCTACCCCTTCTTGTTCGAGGCCGCAGTTTGAGGTACGTCTGCTTGTTTATTTCGTTTCGGGGACGAAACTTTTTTTAGTGGGGGAGGATGTAGTATTCCGAACCCCCATGCAGCTTTTTCCCGTGAATCCACTGTTTAGACACCTGTTGATGGTGTATCTGGCCCATAGTGCATCAAAGGGATGCCACTGATGGACCCAGTGAGCTTAGTTAGCTGTTTTGGCCTTCGGCTGCTTATGCCGAATGTTAGAATTTTATTTAGGCCAAACGGAGGGTGGATTTGGATTCAGCGCGGAAAAACACTTGAGATTGGCTTTTGGTTTGCCCAATTCGGAGTCCGGATGCCCAAAAGCGGACACCCGGAAGTTTTGACAGTTTTTGGCGCTTGCGGGAGCCTCCGGCAAATTTTGGAGGCGGAATTTGGCGAAACGGACCTCGTTTTTGGAATCAGCGCGCGAAAACGGTCAAGACGGGCTATTTGCTGGTCAAATTTGTGCTTGGGTTACTGTTCATGCCGGAACAGTGTCGCCGGCGATCGCCGGCGGCGGCGGGCAGCGTCGGCGGGCGGCGGCGCCGCCGCGGGCAGGCGGCAGGCGGCGGCCCAGGGCGCGGGCAGGCCGCGGGCAGGCGCGCGGTCCACCGCGCGGGGCGTGCACCGGAGGCGGGCCACGTGGCGCCTTCCGGTTGGCCGGTGCAGCATTCGCGGTCCACGGAGTTTTGGGCCGGGTGCACGGTGGACCGGGTGGACGCGTGGCGATCGGGATTGGCGGGACTTGGTGCGCGCGGTCCACGCGATGGCCGGGGCAGGTGACCGTACGCCCGGGGCAGCCGGCCGACGTGCGCGGTGCACGGCCGTCGTGCGCGGTGCACGGCTTGTCGGGGACGCGTGGCACGCCGCCAGTGGCTGGCTCTGGTGCACCGGGTGCAGCGGGGTTTTTGGGCTTAGTGGGCTGGGCTGTGCTGTGGGCCGGGCCGCACTGTGCGCGCCCGGAAATCTGGGCCGGCCCGTTACTGTAGCCGCCCGAAAATCCCCGCGCCCGAAAGTGGGGACACAGAGGGTATTTTCCGAATTGTTTTTCAGCCTCTATATAATGCACAGTCCGAGCCTTCTTCTCCTCTATTGTTCTCCCAACCGAGCCAAATCTGCAAAGCCTATTTCTAGCAAAATTTTGCATCTTTTTGTCCTGGATCTTCCTGCCAAGTTTCAGAATTTTGGTGGCACGAATCCCGAGGTTCCCCATTTTACGGTGCGGCGCGACGTTGCTTACTTGTGTTCTTCTTCGGCGCAGCGATCGTGTTTTTGCTCCCCTGAGCTACCCCGACATCATTTTCCTGTGATTCTTGCACCAGTGGACTCCTAAGAGGTAGGACTTCATCTTTCGTTATGGTCGCGCTTTCCCGTTTCGAGGTTTTGGCACGGTTTTCGAGGCTACAAGTGACCCCTTTTTCTGTATGGAATTCTTGACAGCAGCGGAGTGTTTCGGCCATATCTTTGCGCACGAGCGTCTGACGGAAACGAGCTTATACAACTTTTTCATCTACGGATCGCAAGGAACGCGCTCGTATTTTTAGTGGATTTTTGTGAATTTTCCTTCGAGGTGATAATTAAGATTTCTCTGTGAACAGTAATCTACCCTTAATCAGATTAGTGTTTGAGAGTGTCCCCTTGCTGAATTTTTATCTTGGTGTACAGAACTCGGATTTGGGCGTGCAAGGTACCGTTGCGAAGCTATCGACGCGAGGATCGCCGTGATATTTTTATTGGAATTTTCTGGACATTTGTTGCAGGTGATAATTTGACAGTTTAGTACTTGTGTTTGTATGTGGTAATTAGTGCTGTGATTGGGACCCTAGTGTAATTAGTGGATTCCTTGTTGTACCAGGAGTATTGTGGGGGCGCGGATTTGGATTTTGGTATTCTCTGACTGTACAAGTTGGGACAGTTGCGCTTCAGGTGGGTGGTCGTTACACTCCTCTTTTTGTATGCCCACTAGGAATGTCAGAGTACTTTGTTATAACAATGTTGAACGTGTTGATTGTTAGACTTGCATGCTCTAGGGAATCGG